>CAIGRT010005368.1:0-28115 GCA_903798405.1 Fraxinus platypoda
TCATACATTGATTTATGTTCATTTGTTTCATTTCTCCATCACAAAGTACCAACTTGCCTCATTTTAACAGATAAAGAAAAAAAAAAAAATTTCGGGGGCGCTGCCCCCGAACCCCCCTGGCCCCCACCCCTTCACCTCTACCTCTGGGCCCCCCTACGTTCAAAGTCTGGCTCCGCCCCTGTGCATGATTATTTGGTGCAAGTGACAGCCTGACAACGCTAACCCTCTTAATCTTGTCACATTTATCTAGTTCCATCAAATTCCACAGCCAGTGATTTCCAATCTTAAACTACATGATTATGTGGTAACCTTGTTTCTCCTCAATATGTGGTTAATGACAGAAAGATTCATCTGAAATACTATTGAATCTGATTTTGGAATTCTTGAAACTCTTTTGGAAATTAATTTTCCCCAATCAAAGTAAAAGAAGTGAACTAAGTTAATGGGTGTATTCAATTGAAATTTTTAAAGATTTTTTGGAATTTAGAAAGTTTAGGGGTATTCAATGTAGACTATTTATTTTTTTAAAAGTCTTTAAAAATCACGGTATATTCAATTAAAACTTTTTAAAAGTTTGTATACGTCTTGGGGTATTGAAATTTTCAATGACTTTTAAAACCGTTTATAAAAGTCTCTAAAGTACTAATTTTTAAGTAGAAAGTACACAAATAAAATCTTAAAATTTGTTTCTCATTTACCCTAAGATTTTGGAAAACTTTAATAAAAAATAAAATAATAATAATAATGGATGTTTTGTTTCTTTCAATATTTCTCTTTTTTTCTTCCCTTCTATCGACATTTAAAGTCGTGATTAAATATTTTTCTATTTTTTTTGTAGCTCTCTCTTTTATTGTTTATCTCCATTTTCTATGAAAAACA
This sequence comes from Fraxinus platypoda, assembly GCA_903798405.1. Classification (NCBI taxonomy): domain Eukaryota; kingdom Viridiplantae; phylum Streptophyta; class Magnoliopsida; order Lamiales; family Oleaceae; genus Fraxinus; species Fraxinus platypoda. Next base: position 880 of record CAIGRT010005368.1, read on the forward strand.
TAAATTGAAACTAAAAGATTCTTATAATTTTTTTTCTTTCTTATTAAAAATATCTCTTTGTAATTAAATTATAAGATTTTATGTAAAAAGACTAATTTATAATTAAATTTAAATGTATTGATTTCTTATTTACTCTTTAAAGGTATGTGTTATTGATTATAGTGAACATTAAATTTTTTATTTACTTTTTATCAAAGAATAATATTTTTTTATGTGCTGTGTGTGTGTGTTGATTATTATTTATTTATTTATTTATTTATTAAATGTGACTTCAATTTTTATTTTTCAAAAACATTTTTTTATTATCTAGGGAGGGGAAAGGGAACTGTGAAAATCATCACCTCGTATGTAAGAACTTTACACTGTTGCACAAGAGCCACTTGAATTCCATTTTAAATGAAAGTAAGTCTTTTGAATTGTACAAAAGTCTATGTTTTGAAATGAAAGACCATAAAAATCTACGAAAGACTTCCATTAATTCCATATAAATTTATAAAAAGTTCATGAAATCAATAAAAGTCATCACTTTAAAAAGTCAATAAAAATCTTCAAAAGTCCCAATTGAATACAACACCTTAAGATACTTAACTTGAATCAATTTTGAGCATGGCCAGAGCTACATGTGACACGCAGTGGCGACCGCCCCCACAACATTCTGGAATTTTTTAAAATTCTTGTAGAAATTTTGTAAAAAAGAATTTATGTACTCTAGTAAATTGGGATACGATCTTATACGATCGTGATACTCTCGTCATTGAAAAAGTTTATGAAGTTCTATTTTCAAAGGAAAAGATGGACCATCTTGTTGGATCTGAGGTTCATAAAGATTGTCTTCTTGTAGATGGTAGTTATGTAAGGGGCAAATCAAAGACTAGTTACAGTAATAAAGTTTATAATTATTGCAAGAGACGAGCACATAGTAAGAAAGATTGTTATAAGTTGTTGAATAAAAATAAATCAGTTCCTGCAAATCAAAAGGAAAAACAATCAGAAACTTCAAGTGAAGCCAATATTGCAGATAGCTAAAATGGTGGAGAACTTCTGGTGATTTCTGACGGCAACTTCAAATCTGACGAGAATTGGATTCTTGATACAGCTTACACTTTTCATATGGATCCTAATCGGGATTTATTTTCAACATATAAAATAGTTTCCAAAATTGCTATGGTAATGAGAAATATTACACCTTGTAGGAAATTAAAATATTTGATAGGACTGCCAGGACACTTGATGATATGAGACATGATTGAGATTTGAAGAGAAATCTTATCTCCCTGAGTACTCTTAATTCAAAATGGTACAAGTACACTTGGGCAGGTGGAGTGTTGTGATTTGTATATCTCGCAAGTGTACGGATCGTAATAAGTAATATAGTGCACCAATGAGTCCGGATATCGTTCCCACGAGGACTACTATCAAACAATTGGTTAAATTATTTCTAACTTTAATTTAATCGAAAACAAATAATAAGGTTTGTAATTGGTGCCTAAATTATTCTAAGTAAACTAGATTATCTAACGTACACAATTTATTGATTTTGAGTTTTAAAAGTATGAATATGGATGCTAGGACTTACAATTTTACCTATGGATCCCTTTTAATTCTCTAATCAAGATTCATTACAATTGTAGTGTTCGGTCAAATTCTTCTAAAGTATTCAATTTATCCCTTTCGAATTCTCATTGAGTCTATTTAACTAATTCAATTCCACATCTCTATGCGAATCAATCATAGTTAAACGAAAAACTGCTTATAAAATTCATCTAATGACCCCAATAATTAGTATAGATATCTTTATTTATTATATTAAATTACCAAATTTTACTATATGGTCTAAATCAAAAACACACCTCTCGATTCGTAATAGATTCACAAAATCATTCAATAATTGGCCAAAGAATTCAAAGTATTAAATTCATAAATAAAATCAACACATGTGCATTTAAAGAACTAGTCTTGAATAAAATAAATAAAGGGTCATACATAGATTACATTGCTCATCTTAATTATGAATTTAGCTACTCATAATAATGAAAGAAAAACAAAAAGTATAGAATTCATAACCAGGTTTTGAAATCTTAATCATAGAAAGAATTGGATCTTGCACAAAAAATCTTCTTCAACCTCAAAATTCTTTAAACCCTTACTTTTTCTTTTTGATCTTGATGATCATGTGCTTTTTTCTCCCCCAAATTGTGTTCTCTAGAATTGTATTTATGTTTTATTCAAGTCTTGGAAGAGTTTTAGTTGAATTGGGCTTTTAAAAAAATGAATTGCACTTGAAAACCCTATTTGGTGGCGGGCGGCGCCTAAGTGTCGCGAATCTGATCTTTCTTCCCAAGAGAGGCGCCCACTTGGTGGCGCCTGCTCCTACTCTGCGCATTCTTCAAGTATTTTTATCATAACTTTATCTTTCAATTTTTGATTAAAGTGATTCAAAATGTGTCGAAAAGAGAAATCAAAAGGCTACAACTTTACTACAAAATGAGTCTTAATCTCCGACTAAAAAATCTGGAACACACTTGTGCAGTTGAAAATATTTTGATCATATTTCATTCCTTTTCGACTTCTAATTGGCCCCTAGCATTCTCGAATCTTAATCATGATGTTCGACACAACTTTTGAGTATTTACACTTTAGTCCTCAAAATTTGGATCTTGTTTTTTTCTCCATTCTCTACTTTTTCCTTTCAATTTCACTTCATTTTATCGAAATTCACCTAATAAACAAAATTTACAACAAATAAGGATATTATTATTATTCAAAAGAACTATTAAATGTTTATATTTTTAGGTCCAAATAAGTGTATAAAATACACTTATCATGGAGTTCTAAAGGTTAGTAAAGGTGACTGTATTTTTTTGAAGGGATAGAGAAGGTTCAAGTTGTATGTCTTGCTTGGTTCTATATACTATTTAGATATTAATTAGCAAAAATTTGGAACTCCAGTGCATTTTGAGCTTGGTACAGTTTCGTTGGTAGTTTGGTTTATGGTTTATATTAAAGAATACATCTTAGTCGATTTCAGAAGTTCAGGGTAATACCGTTTTGCCACTACTATCGGTGGTGCCTCGTATTCAATTGATAGAAATAGACTCAGGAGAGATATTAGGCCTCCACAAAATTACGATGAAACTGATTTTGTTTCTTTTGCTTTAAGTGCAATGAAGGTATTGAGTCTAGTAAAAAAAACCTTCTACAGAAGCAGTTAGTTATGTTGATTATGTTATATTGTATGTTTCTACCATATTTAATCATTATTAAGTTATTTGTGATCTTGTTGCTCGTTAGGATAATTCAAGTAACTTTGGTGCCCAAGGTAATACTGTTGAACAGTACTTGGATTTCAGTCAATATTCAGTTATTGAGTTTGCCCTATTTGGGTTTTGTAAAAAAAGTGGAGAATTTTTCTGTTGTTGAATTTTTTGGTGGAGAATTTGTTGTTAAAGAGATAAGTTTTATTTCTTGTAATGAAATTTGTCTCCATATGGAGAATTTTTTAAGTTCTTTTCATTGCAGTGGAATTTGTGTCAATGTGGAGTTTGATAGAATTAGGGTGTGAGCCAAATTCTATTTTGAAGACTATTTGAGAATTCTATTTGAAGCCGACTTGGAAATTCTAGTTGAAGTTTAATTGGGAATTGATGATTTGTGTTAAACTTGAAGAAGAAAAATGAGTCCAACTTGAAATAGGAGAGGAAAAAATCGTGTAAGAAGAAGTATCGCATCGGCACTAGCTACGCGCCAATCATCTCAATCAAGCACTCAGAGCAGAAGTTCCAACACTCATTGTCCACGAGGAGGCCACTCGAGCGGCAGTCTTATTCGGAGAATGTTCAGTTCGCGGTTTTGATAGATTTTTGAATCATATTTTATTCCAAACACTATAATATTGTATAAACTTGTTACAGTTGAACTCGACCACATCTTAAACTCCTCTTTGCACTATATATATAAGGAATAAACATATAAAAAAATTAATCCTTACATTCTACACAATAATTTATAATCTTTCGCTATTGATATTAATAAATTATCCCATTCTGCCAGTGGATCTTTTTCAACGTACATCTTGTGTTCTTATTTGATTTTTGTATTGTTATATTATTCTCGTCCCTTTATTTTCTAACAAGTGGTATCGGTTCAATACATAATTCTTAACAACAATTTTATACTAATACGGTCTAACCCGGTGCCAAACGAAGTCTTAAGTTGCTAATATTTGGTATTAGTTGCTTTCAAGACATTTGTTGACCCCAAAAAATGTACCTATGATGTGGCAAACAGATTCCAAGGCATCTCACATCCATACAAGTTGGATTCCTGCACACTTGGATAAACTGTTAGTCATACGTGGCCTTCTCCGGAGGGAATAGAGTTAGCCACGCGCACTCCGACGGTCAAGTCAGTTGGGGAAATAATTTGGGGTACGGGAGAGCTTTGAACGTGAGCCTCCAATCAATAAAAAGGGGGTCGGCTTGGGAATAGATTATGGAAAATGTATGTAGCATGATTATAGATTTAAGAGTCTAAACTTGCATTACCTTTGAATGGCACTAAGTGTGAGCTTTGATACTAGAGTAAGATAAACGAGGCTCGTCGGATGATAGGGCACATGGCCTCATCAGACCGATTGACCTTTTTTGTCGCATACATCAATCAATCAAGGCATTAAATGCTAGTGCCACTTTCGTATCCATAAGTCTTAGCTTGTCAGTTTGGATTTGACCATATAGGTGTGCAGAGGCGGCGATGGCAGTGAATTGTCTTGTTAATCATTCAACATAAGATCTCTTAAGGATCTTGCAATCGCCTCGTCAGGATCAGTTCCTACATGGGGGGTCTGCCTAAAAAGGGGTCGGTCCAGTCTCGTTCTATGGAGAGAAGGATTCGCCTTTATATAACTGGGTCATCGGTGTCATTGTGGGGCCCCCAGACTGTCCACCACGTAGTTTAATTAGTGTCACATACGGCCTTTAGTTTATCTTATGAGTAACAATAGACCCCAAAGTCCAGGTATGATTATTTATATGATGTGTGGACTTTCTAGTCTAAAAAAGAAAAAGATTCTGGTAGTTGAAGCTTGCAACAAGGCCGACGAATATATGGTGAGGCTCTGGAAGCATATGTCGAGCCTCTTTAGTAGCTGAAGCATGTGATAAGGCTGAAAGATGCTAGACGAGGCCCTTGAAGCATATGTTGAGCCTCTTTAGTAGCTAAAGACTGTGATAAGGCCGAAAGATGCTAGGCGAGGCCCTTGAAGCATATGTCGAGCCTCTTTAGGAGGTGAAGCCTCTCATAAGGTTGAAAGATGCTAGATGAGGCCGTTGAAGCATATGTTAAGCCTCTTTAGTAGCTGAAGCATGTGATAATGCCGAACGATGCTAGGCGAGGCCCTTTGAGCATATGTCGAGCCTCTTTAGGAGCTGAAGCCTACCAGATGGCATGCTCTAATGATTTGAAAGGCATGTTGATTCCCAATAAAAATAGTTGGGTATTGTGGCAATTTCTAAGGCTCGAGCTACGTACGCATTTAATGCGCAACGATGATGATATTTCACATCTGGCAGGGCTTACGCGAGTTTATGGTGCGTGTTCAGCACGACTTCATCTGGGCCCGTGGTTTGTATTTTTAGCAAGAGCCCTTTGGTATATAACGTGATAGATGATACTACTGGTGGATGGCCTAAATTTAAGTGGAAGAAGATCCAACGGTGAGGGTTCGTTCACCATGCATATATAAAAGGCTGAAAACCTACTTTTTCCCTTATTCTTTACTTTGCAAAAATTATAAACCTTAAGTGCTGAAAATATTCCCACTTATATTAGTATTTTCCTGTTGTCTCCGATGATCAACTCCGTTCTTTCTCATTTCAGAGCATTCCGGATCTTGTATCTTAGAGTTTATGTAAGTATCTATTACTATCGAGGCATTTCTTTCATCTGTTCAGTTAGATGGCTTCTTCTTCAAAAAAAATGTGGCTGAGGGGTCTTCTGGGGTAAATATGGCGTTAATTTTTACCGAGGCGAGCATTCCTCCGGTGATTCCTACTGAACGGATCATGGAGGCAATGGAGGGCCCTCATAGTGCATGGATAATACCAGAGAGCCCTATAGACTATAGCATTAGATGGGGGCCTCCTTGTGGCCAACGACATAAAAGAGAACGAGCTTGAGGGCTTTAGGGAGAGGTTTAGGATTCCGATAATATTGAGATGTTGGTGCCCACCCCTGAGGAGAGAGCTTGTTTCCCTAGGGAAGGGTGTGTGGCGGTGAGCGAGACGATTATGGGTGGGGGGATGAAACTGCATCTGCACCCTTTTTTCAGGTATATCCTTAGGTAATATAACCTAACTCCAACCCAGTTAGTGCCAAACGCATGGAGCCAATTAGCAAGGGCCTTCCTTCTTTGGAAGGAGGTCACTATTGGCGAGGATATGCCCCCACATGTCTTCGAGACCCTCTTTCAGCCTCACGCCTCTAGTGGGGATATGATTGTAGGCGGTGGTATTGCATGAACCCCTGGGGACCGCACTCTTCTTTCATCTAGGAGACCTCAACCTCCATAAAAAATTGGAAGTAGTCATGGTTTTAGGTTAGGGGTCGATGGCAAACAATGGAAGGAGATGTGGTCCCAAAAATCACTGTGCCGACCCAATACCACGAGTATAGTGAGTCGAGCTTTCATTTAATGTGATGTTTCTTTACTGTGTGTGCTTTTCTTTGCTTTTTTCCTAACTCGAGCTTTGTGCAGCTGTAGTTAATCGGTTCGAGCTCGAGCCGTCTGAGTGGGCCATCATCAAGGCAATATACGAGCTGCCTCTGGAGAAAATGTACTTTAAGAACATTATTGGCAAGTGGAACCTCTTCGTTACACATCAACTGATGGCTACTAAAGGTAAAACATGAAGGTCATTCCCTTTGTTCACCAGCTATTTCCTTGTATAATTTTATTAAATGTTCCTTTTGTTTGTACGGTAGCACGACAAAAAGGAGTATGTGAAGCCCAACCTGCTCCATCTGAGGAGTCTGGGGAAAGCCCAGAAAAATAAGTCCCTAAGTGCCGAGTCATCCACTTAGAAGAATCAGTGGGATGAGCTGGGCCGCCTTTCCGAAATGAATCTGTCGCCTCTTCCGGAGAAAAAGGGGGAAAATGAGAAGGGGAAGGAAATGGAGGCTCCCTTGGAGAGGCCACCTAAGAGGAAGTTGGTGTTATCGAAGAATACCGGGCCTGACCCTCCCCCTAAACTCCAAATCACCATTGGGGAATCACTTCGCCAACCCATCCATGGCGAACCCATTTCCTCCGTGAAGATTGAGGAAGTAGAAGATGTGGATGAGGAGGGGGTTAACTTAGTGAGGAAGAGGCGGGGCAAGGAGGCGAGGAGTGCCCCCTTTGAGGGAAAGGCTCAATACTTCTTGGGGTGAAGGTTTAATGAAATTGCGTCCACTGTAATAGAGATGCTTCCTGCGGAGGTCCAAGGGGCTACGATGGTTTACCATAAGTACTAGACGGATAAGTACTCCTCGTACTCCAAGACATGTGATGCAGTCGATATGTTGGAGTTTGACTTGCCCTACAGGATCCTTCTCAAGGCTTCTTTTTAAACGTCCAAATGTTGGCGAGGTGACTGTAGGGACTCAATAAGGAATTCTTCACAGGGAAAACGAGATGGAGGCAACCTTGAATAAAATAAAGGCTGAGCTGTCTTCGGCCAATGAAGCGGTTGAAGCCTCCAAGGTGAAGCAAGCTGAGGTGGAGTTAAGGATGGAAGTACTTTTGAAGGAAAATAATGAACTAAAGAAGGAAGTCCATCTTTGTAAAGCCGAGGTGAATGCCCTGACAAAGCGTGTGGAGAACTCTGACAACCTGTAAAAGATCGCTTCGTCGGTCTTGGAGGCTGCCAATAAGGAAAAGAGGAACTAAAGGCTCGCATTGACGAGCTGACTGCTGAGGCCTCGCTTGGGTGAACAGTTGAAGGGGGCAGGAGTGGTAGTGGTGAATGAATATGTAGCCCACTTCCACGAGATAGCTGAGTATGATGGCCTCGGCATATACTGGAGGATGGTCGCCTACAACGAAGTTTTTGGGAGACTTGCTGAGCTGCATCCCCAGCTCGAGTTATACTGTTTAAAGGATGAGTTCTTTGCGGACGAACCCTCGACCACTATCAATGAAGAAGATGACTCAGTGGAGGAGGTGGGCACCCCATGGGAGCCTTAGCAGGATGACGTTGTTGTTTAGACTAGGTTTCCTTGTAATGAATTCGATTTTTGTAATCTCTTTTCTTGTAATGAATTCAGTTTTTATTTGTAGTGAATTCAATTTTGCAACCTTTCCCATATGGTAGCATTCCTCCGTGTTCGTAACTATTTAACTTTGGGCTCGCCATAACGAATTGTATTTTAATAACTCGTGGGTCCACCATACTTGACTAAACCAACTTTAACAACGTATGAGTTCGCCATAATTTTGGTAAATAATTAGAACGCCTGAACTTGTCTCATATAAGTTAATTTATGGGCTCGCCATAATTGAATTTGATAAACAATCAGGACGCATAAGCTCGTTACACATAAGTTAATTTATGGGCTCATCATAATTGAATTTGATACACAATCAGGACGCATGAATTCGTCACACATAAGTTATTTTAATTGAAGCAACACACGAGCTTGCCAGATTAGGGTAGCTGATTTGACACATGAACTCGCTATAGTTGGTATGGAACAGATAACAGAGCTCGTCGCAATTATTTTGATTGGATTACATGTGGGTTTCCCATACTCCAGTTTGAACAATATATATGGGCTCGCTATAACTATTGTAGTTGATCAGAGCGGTATGAGATTGTCATACTTAACATATGAGCTTGTCATAGTTAAAAATAAAAGGTACATGCATTAGTCATAAAAGGTACATAAGCAATTATCAGGGCCTTTACTGATAACACATCCTTAGATGTTCGACATTCCAAGGGTGGGGCTGCACCTTTCCATCCAAGCTCTCAATTAAGAAGGTTCATGGCCTAAAGTCGCCTGATATACAGTAGGGGCCTTCCCAGTTCGGACCCACGCCAAGCTCTATAGAAGACAGAATAATCCTCCTGAGCACAGGATCGCATCTTCTGAATGATTTATTCTTAACCTTGGTGTTGTACTTTGCCATTTTCCTTTGATAGGACGCAAGTTTTATTTGCGAATCATCTCTCCTTTCTTCGAGAAAATTGAGCTCGTATTGTCTTATCTCATCATTAGATACTTCGTTGAATTGTAGACGACGAGGCGAAAGAAGACCCACTTCGACTGGGTTCATGGCTTCGGCCCCATACGCCATAGAGAAGGGTGTATCTCCCGTCGCAGTTCGGCTGGTGGTGTGAATTGCCTACAACACATGGGGAAGCTCGTCCACCCACGTCCCCTTCGATACATCAAGCTTTTTTTTTCAGGAGCTACTTTATAGTTTTATTAACTGTCTCGACTTGGCCATTTGTCTGGGGATGGTGAGGGGAAGAGAAGTGTTTTTTGATACCCAATTCTTCACACGAGTCTCTAAGCTTTTTGTTGTCGAATTGTCGCCCATTGTCTGTTACGATTGAATGGAAAATTTCGAACCGGTAGATGATGTTCTTCCATATGAATTTAGAAGTGTTTGCTTCAGTTATTTTTGCCAACGGTTCTGTCTCGACCCACTTAGTGAAGTAATCAATGGCGACAATCGCATAGCTTGCCCTTCCCTTTCCTTTTGGCATAGGGCCTATTAAATCGACCCCCCATTTGGTGAACGGCCAGTGACTGGATACTACGATCAACTCTTGGGATGGTTGTCTTTAAATGGAGGAGAAACGTTGACACTTGTCGCACCTTCTCACAAATTGTACAGCATCCTTTTTCAAAGTTGGCCAGTAGTACCCTTGCCTTAGTACTTTTTAGGCCAATGCTGGGCCCCCCTGTGTGGTTGACACATATTCCTTCGTGGATTTCTCGTAGCACGTAATTAGCCTCCTCCCCTTCAGTACACAGTAAGAGGGGGATGTAAAGTCCCTTTTGTAAAGTACTTCGTCTTGAAGCACATAGTGGACGGCTCTTCGTCTGAACTTGTGAGTCTCTTCCTTGCTTTTCGGCAAGATGTGATCTTTGAGGTAAGCTATAATAGGTTGCATCCATTGTGGGGTTCCTTCAACCCACATAACCTCTTCTACTTTGGCTGTGGAGGGCCTGGGAGGTATTCAACTGGTACACTTTTGAGCAATTCTGAGTCTTTACTGTTGGCCAAATTTGATAGGGCATCCGCATGCATGTTCTCTGTTCTTTGAATTTAGGTCAGCTCAAACTTTTCAAAGCATGGGATTAGGTCTATAACCTTCTTCAGGTACGCTGACATGCCCTTATCTTTGGCTGCAAAATTGTCGCTGACCTGGCTTACAACCTGCTGGGAGTCACTGCGAACTGCCAGTTCTTGACTTGCATTTCTTTGGCAAATTGGAGGCCTGCTAGAAGTACCCCGTACTCAGCTATGTTGTTGGAGGTCTTAAAGCCAAACCTCACTGCACAATTAAGCTTGTGACCCTCTAAGCTCTCTAGCAGTACACCAGCCCCTGATCCTGTTTCCCTGGAGGATTTGTCAACAAATAGTTTCCAGGCTAAGGGGTCTATCAGTTTCGTCGTTACATTGATATTTATTCCCTCTGTAAATTCTGATATGAAATCCGCCACTGCTTGACCCTTCATTGAGGTTCTTGGTCGACATAAAATGTCAAATTTGCTTAATTTCACAGCCCATTTCATCAGCCTCCTTGATGCGTCTGACTTTTGGATCACCTGCTTGAGGAGGAGGCTTGTCAACGCGCGTATGCTATGGGCCTGAAAGTAGGGCCTCAGCTTCCTAGAGGTGATCGCAAGGGACAAAGCAAGCTTTTCCATGTCAGTATAATGTGTTTTAGTCGGCAGGAGGGCCTTGCTTACATAGTAAACGGGTAACTGATCGTCACCTTCTTCCCTTACTAGTACTGAACTTACAGCTTCGGCACTTACGGCTAGATACAGTAGCAATGCTTTTCCCTCCTTGGGCTTTGAAATAAGGGGGCTTGGCCTAAGTGCTTCCTTAGCCCTTGGAAAGCTTCTTCACATTCTTCGCTCGAGATGAAGCGATTTAGTGCTGCCAGGCACCCTATCAAACATTGTACTTCATTGGGCTTACTAGGGGATTTCATGTCCAGCAATGCCTTAATTTTCTCAAGGTTCGCCTGAATGCTTCGCTGGTTAACCATGTAGCCCAAGAACTTTCCAGAAGCGACGCCAAAAGCGCATTTCAATAGATTTAGCTTCATCCGGTATTACATCAAGATCTTGAAGGTAGCTTCCAAGTGTTCAATGTGATCTACAGACCTGAGGCTCTTTACTAGCATGTCATCGATGTATACCTCCATTGTTTTGCCTATGAGGTCAGAAAACATCTTGTTGACTAGTCGTTGATAGGTTGCGCCAGCATTTTTCAAACCAAACGTCATGACTTTGTAGCAGTAGAGGCCTCTATCAGTGATGAACGAGGTACTTTCCTCGTCTGTTGGGTGCATAGGGATCTGGTTGTACCCTGGGTATGCATCCATGAAACTCAAGAGTTCGTGGCCTGCAGTAGAATCGATTAGCTGGTCAATCCTTGGAAGGGAAAACTGTCTTTTGGGTAAGCTTGGTTGAGGTTGGACAAGTCTATGCAAACTCTCCATTTGCCATTGGCTTTCTTTACTAAGACGGGATTGGATATCCACTTTGGGTATACTACCTCCCGATGAACCCATTAGATATGAGTTTTTGTACCTCCTCTTTCAGGGCTACGTATCTCTCTGGGTTCAGGGCTCTCTTTTTTTGCCTGTGAGGGGTGAACTTTGGGTCCACATTAAGTCTGTGGCAACTAACCTTGGGATCAATGCCCACCATGTCCTCGTGTCTCCACGCAAATATGTCCAAGTTGTTGAGTAGGAAGTCTTTAAGCCTGGTTTTTTCTTCTAATCCGAGCTCCTTCCCTATTTGTAACACCCTTGTGGGGTCATATACGTTCACAGGGAAAGATTCAAGCTCTTCTACCGGGCTCGGCTGCGAGTTTGATTCTGTAACCCTGGGGGTCTAAATCCACCTTAATGATCACTTCTTCTGGGGCGTCTATCATGTTGACGTCTTCCCCTTGTTCAGGGGTAGGACCTTCTTCAGGTGCGTCAACCATTTCAGCATCCATCAAGACCATATTTATATTGCGGGGCTCGAATTTCCTTAAGGAGCTAAGGTAGCATTCCCTTGATCCCATCTGATCCCCTTGCACCGTGGTAATTCTTTCCTTGGTGGAAAATTTCATGCATGAATTAAATGATGTATGGATGTTACAGCCTCAAGTTCTTTTAAAGCGAGATACTCCGTGGTAGGCAAATCAGTGGTCTACAATGAGGAACTCTATGAAGTGATAAGCCTTAAGTGGGGGTTATCCCATTTCTACTGCCAATGTGATCCTTCCTCTGGGAATAATATTGTCACCAGTAAAACTATATAAGGGAACGGTCATGGGGGCGAGCTCGTGGTCTACCATCATTTTGTCAAAGGTGGTACCCAACAGGATATTAATGGAGCTCTCATTGTCCACCAACATGCGCCTCAATCCTTAGCTACGACGACTCGTACCATCAGTGCGTCACAGTGGGGTAATGAATCCCTACGGTGTCCGTCGGAGAGAAAGTTATTGGTGGGGTGTTCCCGGATCCGTGGTCAGGGCTATTGATCAAGTAGCTCGTCATGGGAGGGTCCTTTGCTTCTCTCGCGTAATTCTTCTGGGCATTTTTTGAACCCCCCTATGTGTGGACCACCTATGATGGTATCAATTTCTATGATGGGGGCATTATCGGTATTGGCTGGAGGCTCTCTCCTGGGCTTTTGCCCTCTTGTTCTGTTTTCGTCTCCTTCGTGCTCCTGTCAAGGTAATTCATTCATGCGGTGTCGCCTTACTTCGTTATGCCTAGGCTCTCTCTCTTGCCTAGGCTGGGGTACACTTCTTTGTGATTGACGGGCACTTCTACCCTCAATGCGGGTGCCAGTTGGTTCTTCATGATATGGTCTGGACAGGCAATTCTCAGTGTTGTAGCTATTGGTTCGATGATATGTGCAGTATTGCCAATCTCGAGGCTCCATGTTTCTCTCTCTACCTCTTCCCCTGGATGGATTCAGTTGCCTTTGAGCCTCAGGTCCAACCTCTTCATACGCCAAAGAGGGTATTACATTTTACGTGGCTATAGCCAATGCTTGGCCTAAGGTAGGGGCTATCGTGTGTCCCGCTTGGATCCATTACCGGTTTACCAAGTGGGATACAGGGCCTCTTCGTTGTCTTTAAAGTAGCGGGAGTCCCAATGAGGTTCTATTGCAGTGATCAATCAGCTCCTCATTAACAATTTTACTTCTCATCATTTCTACCAAAGCATTGTTTGTTTCGCACGTCTCTCCAGAACAAGGTGTGCATGTTGAGGCATCCCCTTAGAGCAAAAATGGCATCTCTATCCGTAACATGTTCGCAATAGGTCATTTCGTCTGTAAAGCGAGCCAAGTAGCTTTTCAAGGTTTCACCTGCCTGCTACCTCATGTCTTGCAGCCTTTGGATTTGGGCTTCTTCTTCTTTACTAGACAGATACTGGTTTAGAAAGGCTTTTTTAAGGTCTGGCCAACTCCTGATGCTGCCAGCTAGGATGCAGTTGTACCAAATTTCTGCAGTCCCCGTTAGTGTGAGATAAAAAGCTCTGCATTTTAGTACTATCGAAGCTCCTCGTAGAGACATGTGGGTCTTATAGTTGTTGAGGTACTTTGTCTGGTCACCTTTTCCCTTCGTATTTGGGTATCTTTAGGGGCACAAAGTGACTTTGAACCAGGGCGCTTCTCAACTCTTGGGAGAAGGGCAAGCTTTCGTCATCATCATCCAACTCAAATGATCTGCATGGACCATCAGAATCATTTTCCTTTGCTTAATAACGAGGGGGTTGTGACGTTCCTGCTTGATTTCTCAAGTTCACCTCGTCTCTTCTCTTTCGCCTATTTCTAGGCAAAGGTAGAATCCCCTGATGTTCATATTCTTGGTATTGCTCTTGCCCTCTTTGAACAGGGGTGGCGATGGGACCTATTTCTAGGCCCTGAGGGTCCAATTCGATCGAAAACGCTGTTGGACCTTTGAGGTTCATGCCTTGAGTGTATTTTGGTCGAAAGTTTATCTCATGCGGCATGTTATCGCCTAGTCGGCTTGTAACATAGTTGGTGAATGTATCTACTTCCACCTCTCTCTCCGTTGGGCTGTCATTCATGCCATGCATTTGAGGGTATGCTTCTGTGTCATTATCCTCACCCTCTTGGGAAAACATTCCATGTCGAGGCGCCTGGGATCCTGCATGTTGGTGTATTTGCATGAGTAACTGTTGCATGATAGCATTCTGTTGGGCCATGTTTCTCATAGTTGCAGCCATGTCCCCTACTTCCCTGGCTAGGCGTGCTGTGGTACTACCTTGTCTGTGTTGGTGATGGGGACGACGTATGTTCACATTTGTGCGGAGAACCTCTTCTTCAAAGGCCTCTTGCTGCCTGTTTCCACCATGCCATCCTTGGTGGCTGGAACTCATGGCGAATGTTCGACTTTGAGTTAAAATTAAGCGTCTTTGATGTTTTTTTTCTTTGTGGCGGTCATTTCTTCAAGGACCTAGCCCTCCTCCAAGGTTCTGCTTCAGATGGCTTTTACCACAAGGATGTTCATGGTTATGGTATCGAACTTCCCACAGATAGCGTCAATTTGTTGACCCTAAAAAATGTATCTATAATGTGGCCAACAGACCCAAGACCTCTCACGTTCACGCAAGCTAGATTCATGTTCACTTGGACAAACCGTTAATCGCACTTGGCCTTCTCCGGGGGGAATGGAGTCAGGCGCGTACTCTGACGGTCAAGTTAGTTGGGGAAATAATTTGGGGTATGGGAGAGTTTTGAACGTGAGCCTCCAATCAATAAAAAGGGTTGGGAATAGATAATGAAAAATGTATGTAGCAAGATTATAGCTTTAAGAGTCTAAACTTGCATTACTTTTGAATGACACTAAGTGTGAATTTTTATACTTGAGTAAGATAAACGAGGCTTGTCGGATGATAGGGCATGTGGCCTCATCAGACCGATTGACCTTTCTTGTCGCATACATCAATCAATAAAGGTATTAAATGCTAGGGCCACTTTCATATCCATAAGTCCTAGCTTGGCATTTTGGATTTGACCATATAGGTGTGCATAAACGGCGATGGCAGTGAATTGTCTTGTCAATCATTCAACATAAGATCTGTGAAGGATCTTGCAATCACCTCGTCAGGACCGGTTCCTACATGAGGGGTCTGCCTAAAATGGGGTCGGTCCAGTCTCGTTCTAGGGGAGAATGGGTCGCCTTTATATAATTGGGTTGTCCATGTTGTTGTGTAAGGCGTGGGGCCCCTAGACTGTCCGCCACGTAGTTTAATTAGTGTCACGTGCGGCCTTTAGTTTATCTTATGAGTAACAACATCAATCATACGAGACAAGATATCTGAGACTTTATGGGTAGATTAACTATAAAAGGCAAATTTCTGTGTACATACATAGTTCATTTTCTTGGAGCCACAACATGCAGTCGGTCATAATATCTATCTGCACCTAAGAACTTCATTTTCACATTTTTAGACTTCGCCATGACAGGTTTGATTGATGAATTAATACGAGATTTCAGCCTAAAATGGAACCAGAGAGTTAAACTAGCCATGAAATTAGAAGTTAGAACACTAGTTTGTTTCAAAGTACATATCCATCTCTAATCAACCAAAAATATGTAGACGACGATAGTGTCACATGAGCTACTTTTCTTCTGCAAACTATCATGTGTGAATAACATGCAATAAATTGAATTCCTCAATAATAATAGATTATTCGAAGATGTGTTTGGCTTCTTCAGTTGAATTCTTAATTATGGTATTTGAAAGACGTCACAGTATGACGAATCAAGTAGCCAATAGAATTGTGGCCACCTCCCCTTCACATAGGCCTCACCTGCACGATAAAACATACCGTTAGGAGGCCAAGATCACTGATCGAGAAAAAGGTCCGACAACCGTTTGCACTTCGACAGTCGAACAAGAGATAATGAGTGCAAGAGACGAGAGACGAAATTTGGCTAGGATTAGAAAATATTAGCTTAAGTATGAATTGGACTCACATATAAATAGAGCAATGAAAATGGACCAAATGGAGCTAATGGATCGAGCCCAACCCCAAGACGAGGTTACTTGATTTAATAGGCTCAATCCAATTGACATAAACAATTGTCTAGTCAGTCAATGTGAGACACTCGAGTCATGCAAATGCTACATAATTTATAGATATAACAATATTATTGTGATAAAAATATAATAGATGCAGTGTCATGTAAAAGTAAGAGGTTTTTTTAATGAACAGGCAGGAGGATGTTTATGGATGCTTTGACCAATTAATGGATAGCTAGGCTAGCTGCATCTAATTAGGGTTTAGCCGTTTAGGAGACAAGGCCACATGTGTAGGACCTCGGTAGCATCTAATCTACGTACATTTCAGTTCCTCTATATCAATGCCAAAAATATTCTAAAAAGTCACTGTTTTTTTCTTTTTTGCACCCAGTATTTGAAGCTCGCTTTCAACCAAAAAAAAAATGTATCTGAGGCTCTGGAGAGTGGGGAAGGGTCCTAAATTTGCAGCGTGAGATATGGCTGCTTCCTCTCAGAGTTAATCTTTATGTCCTAACTTTTTGAGTCTCAACATTAGTATGCCTCAACTTCAGTGCATTACTTACAAATCATGAATGAAATTCCTAAAATATTTGTCTCATCAAACTAAGCACATAAAAACAGAGAAAAAAATCCATTCATCTATCCATCACTTTATCTTTTCCCAGCACCAACTATGATTCTAAAGTGTAATCCAACGGACACCGAAGCCAGTATGAAGCTTCTGGAGGACCTGACTACAAATGCAAACCAAGTGCAGCAACAGGTACTGAAGGAGATACTAACACAAAATGCAAATACAGAGTATCTAAATACCTTCCTGGATGGCCATGCCTCCAAGAAACTTTTCAAGAAAAAAGTCCCTGTCGTCAATTACGAAGATATCGTGCCTTACATTGAACGAATCGCCAATGGAGAACAGTCGAATATCATATCAGCTCAGCCTATTATTGAGCTCCTCACAAGGTAAACTATAGAGCATTTCTACTTTCAGCTTATGCCTTGTTTTATTATTTTTTTCCCTAATGCTGTTGGCTTTTTGCATAGCTCTGGAACATCTGGAGGGCAGCCAAAGATGATGCCTTCAACTGCTCAAGAGCTTGACAGAAAGTCATTCTTCTACAATATCCTTGTACCGGTGATGAACACGTAAGTAATTAAGAAGAATTTAATCCATTTCCTGCTTAACTTGTACGTACTGTTTGTTTCAGATTAATGAAACAGTGATAAGAAAATTGCTCGAGTCTTCTATTTTCTGTTGCAATTTAGGTATGTAGAGGGGTTAGACCAAGGAAAGGCAATGTTTCTTCTCTTCATAAAACCAGAAATCAGTACCCCAGCTGGCTTGGTTGCTAGACCAGTCCTAACTAGCTACCATAAAAGCAGCAACTTCAGAAACCGGCCTTTCAATAAATTCAATGTTTATACTAGTCCAGATGAAACCATACTATGTTCAGATAGCAAGCAGAGCATGTATTGCCAGTTGCTATGTGGTCTAGTACAGCGAAGTGAGGTCCTGAGGGTTGGTGCAGTTTTTGCATCCGCTTTTCTGCGTGCAATCAAATTCTTGGAGGATCATTGGCGAGAACTATGTCTTAACATAAGAACAGGACAACTTAGTGACTGGATTACAGATCCAAGTTGCAAGAACGCCGTGTCTTTAATTCTAAGCAAGCCAATGCAAGATTTGGCAGATTTGATTGAGCATGAATGTATTGGAATATCATGGGAAGGGATAATTAGGAAGCTTTGGCCAAGAACCAAGTATGTTGAGGTTATAGTTACGGGATCTATGGCACAATATATATCAACTCTCGAATTTTACAGCGGTGGCCTGCCTTTGGTTTCCACAATGTATGCTTCTTCCGAGTGCTATTTCGGGATTAATCTCAAACCACTGTGCAAACCTTGTGAAGTGTCTTACACTCTCCTCCCAAATATGGCGTATTTTGAATTCATCCCCGTCATTGAAGATCATGACGAAAAGATGCAGGAGAAGGTCTATTGCAATGGCAAATCTGATCAGAAAAATGGGATTAACGAGGAAGAATGGGTAAAAAGTAAAATCGTGGATCTTGTGAATGTCAAAATTGATCATTATTATGAACTTGTTGTGACCACATTCACAGGTAAATCTATTTCACATGCTGTATTTATTCTTTGTATTTACTTATAATAAAGATAATAGTCAGTTTAGTAATATAATTCACTATATACAACCATAATGAAAAGTCACTTGCATTCTTTTAATTGTGTGATTTTTATATTCAGGTCTGTATAGGTACAGAGTTGGAGACATTCTCATGGTGACTGGTTTTCACAATAATGCTCCTCAATTTCGATTTGTCCAACGACGAAACGTGGTTTTGAGCATTGACACTGACAAAACGAGTGAAGAAGACCTCTTGAAGGCAGTAACAGAAGCAAAGCTTATTATTGAATCACTTGGATTCCTTCTGACGGAATATACTAGCTATGCTGACACCACTTCAATTCCCGGTCACTATGTGCTCTTCTGGGAGCTTCAAAAGAGAGAAAACACAGACCAGCAGCCTGAACTTGATCCTATTGTAATGGAGCAATGCTGCTACAAAGTGGAACAGTCTCTAGATTATGTGTACAGGAGATGCAGGAGGAAGGACAAATCAATTGGTCCCTTAGAAATCAGAGTTGTGAAACACGGAACCTTTGATGCACTCATGGACTTTTGTCTTTCTCAGGGATCTTCTGTAAATCAATACAAGACGCCACGTTGTATTAAATCTGAGGAAGCTACCAGGGTTCTCAACTCGAGGGTGGTTGCTAGATTTTTCAGCAAAAATGTTCCTTCATGGGAGCCTTTTAGAATTGAAGAAAATAAGTTAAGGTCAGACATGCACAGAGCTGTTTGATGTTTATTTCTGGATACAAGTTTCCAGCTTATTTAGAATTTCGTAAAAATATCCTAGTATTCGCTAAAACTATTTTGGGACCTACAATTTATATGATTAATAGAATTTATATGATTAAAACATATTTAGTGTGGAAAACCTGCAGACTACTCCGGATTTAAAATATTTCGATGTGCAGCCTGTTCACATTAGAGTGAAGGAAAACTTGAGCCAAGATCCTTAACAAGTATTTTTCTAGGATATGGTGAAGAAACCAAAGGCTATAGACTTTCGGTTAAAAAACAGAAGGGCTTTAGAATAATAATAAGAATAAACGTAATTTTTAATGAAAATGTGATGCCTTGTTTAAATTCTGTTACTAGAGAAACTGTTTTAGAAACTCAAAATTCTGAAAATGCTATACATGATGATTAGCTTGATTGGAGTCCCATCTCAGTTGAAACAGATCGTGTACACTATGATGAGGTAACTGAAAATCTGACTTTAGCTGATTACGAGTTGGCAATCGATAGAAGTAGAAGAAATAGATTTCCTTCTACTAGAATCAGCAATGAAGATTTTGTAACCCTTTTCTCTATTTAAGATTCATTTAATTCTAAACCAAGTACTTATGAAGAAGCCATATGAAGCCATGAAAGATGAAATTGATTCTATATTAATGAAAAATGAAACTTGAATTCTTGTTGATAAACCTAATAATCAGACGATAGTTGACTGTAAATGAGTTTATAAGATTAGAGAAGGTAGACATAATTCTAAAACTAAGACGCATAAAGCTAGGTTAATAGAAAAAGGGGTTTACTCAGAGAGGGAATAGATTATAATGAAATATTCTCACATGTTGCAAAATATACATCTAACAGAATTATGATATTTTAGCTAGAAATTGGATCAGCTTGATGTGTGTGTGTGTGTGTGTGTGTGTGTGAATCAAGCTAGGGGTTTTGAGTTAAAATCCAAAATTGAAAATGTTTAGCTGTTGAAGAAATCCTTATATGATTTGAAACAGGCTCTAGGCAGTGGTATAAGAAGTTTAACTTATATTCAAATTTTGGGTTTTATGAAAAGCAAATTTAATTCTTGTTTCTTCTATAAATGTGCAGGTGGTTATAAATCAGTTTATCTGCTTTTATATGTTGATAATATGTTGTTAGCATGTAATCATATGAAAAAATAGATAAAATAAAATCAAAGTTGTAATTTGAGTTTGAAATGAAAGATCTAGGACAAGTAAAGAGAATATTAGGCATAGAAATCAAAAGAGAGAGAAAGAATTATATTCTTCTTATGTAACTAAGGTGTTAGAAAAATTCTCTTTGTTTGATTGTAAACTTGTTACTCTGTCTTTAGCTAATTACTTTAAATTTTCAAGTGAACAATCAACTAAAACTAGTGAAGAGTTAGATAGGATGAATAAAATACCTTATGCAAATACGGTTGATTCTATTATGTATTTGATGGTCTATACCCGACCCCGTCTAGTTCATGGCATAAGCATTTTAAGCATGTTTATGACAAATCCATGTGAAACACATTGGATTGATATAAAGTTGATGCTTAGATATTTAAAAAGTTCACTTGTGTTGGGGTTAAAGTTTAAAATATGTGATCAAAGCTACAACAATAAAAATTCGAGTGGGTCGCAGGTAGGAGGTTCATGAAATAAGTCTTTCGCTACCCTATCAAGGGGTTCCCCACATTGGCAAGTCCACATATTCCGATGTTTAGGCAAAAGAAATGCTGATGAAGGGTGTGAGTGATGAGTTGCTCCACACTGGCCTTGTTAGGATTACGCATGTGATCTTCATATAAGAAGATCAAATTCTTATATCTTTACTCTTTGTGATGGGTGCATTAGTTGGAAATTCCAATTGTAAAAGATTGTAGCTTTATCTTCAATTGAGGCATAGTATATAGTAGCTTATGATAATGTCAAAGAAGGATTATTTTTTTTAGGGGGGCTATTAAGGGAAATTAGTTTTGATGATTGTTCGGTTATATACAGATAATCAAAGTGCAATTCATCTAAGTAAAAATCTTTTATACCACTGTAGGACAAAACATGTTGACATAAAATTTCATTTTCCTAGAGACATGATTGAAAATGGTATGATTGC
The DNA here is from genome assembly GCA_903798405.1 of Fraxinus platypoda. Taxonomy (NCBI): domain Eukaryota; kingdom Viridiplantae; phylum Streptophyta; class Magnoliopsida; order Lamiales; family Oleaceae; genus Fraxinus; species Fraxinus platypoda. Next base: position 22,174 of record CAIGRT010005368.1, read on the forward strand.
ATTTAAAATTCGAACTTGGTACAATCCCTCTTGTCTTGGTACTGAGGTTCTTCCCTAAGTTTAAAAATTGCTTAATTATTCTAACTATTACAAGAATGTAATGTTTTGAATAAAGTAAGCAAGATAGTTTGTACTAGCTTTAAACTAATTCTTTTTTTTTTTTTTTTTTTACAGGTTAATCGGAGCAAGTGAAACAATTGTTAGAAAGTTTTGATAAGAGAATTGAGTCAATAGTTTAGTAAGATGGAGGTTGTTAATTAATTGTGCATCAAATTGACTAGGTTGACTTTGCCTATATTTGATGAAAGTTAGTTTTGCTAAATGGCATTTTTAGCTTATTAAGTGGATGGATATGAGCATTACACATGGTTCAATTAGAGTGTATTTGATTGAAATTGAAAATATTAGCTAGAAAAGAAAATATTTTCCTTGTTTTGGGGANGAAAATATTTTTTAGAAAAGAAAATATTTTTCTTGTTTTAAGAAAAACAAAAATTCACTCCTCCAAAGAAAATGTTTTTCTTAAAAACAAGGAAAATTATGCATATTTTCAAAAGTTGGAAATTATTTTTAATGGAAAAAAATTGCAATCAAACATTTCAAATTAGGAATTTGAGTAAAAAACTAACATTTTCTATGGAAAATAAATGCAATCAAACACACACTAATTCACACACAATAGTGTGTGTGCAGCTTCTAGGTTTTCCGGTTTATCTCGTTCTTCTCTGTAGAAATCTTGCGTGGGTTTTTGTGTACATAGTGTGGGCAAATGAGAAGAGGGTTTTGTTTACTTTGGTGAACAATTAGTGTAATTTGAGTGAGTCGAGAAATATTGAACAATAGTATTGAACGATTATTGGTAATAGTTTTCAGCAGCAGTGCAAGCTTGATCTCCTTTATATGATCAACGGCTGCATAACGTTTAGAAGGGGCCCATGAGTGGTTGAAAAGTCTCCGTGATCAATATTTAATTTTTTGAAAATCTGCTTTGATATTTTTGGGTTTAAACGATATATTGGGACCAACTGCATCTCCAAATGTAGAAGAAGAGACAGAGTATTGGTCAGCTCCAGCAATTTACAGGGACTAAGTCAAGCTGTGATTCTTAATCAAAGAATTCATCTCAAAATTAACTATCTACCAGAGAGATTGTTAGATTCATGCGCGTAGAGCATGTTTTGCACGCAACATTGAACACGACTCTGATACTGTTTAGCAATTTACAATTTGCCCTACCATATAAACAAACCAATAAGATTGAGAACACAATAGCTATTAATGTAGACGCGTGGATTACTACATTTTATATCCAGAAGATAAATATGACTATCTTTGACATGAAGCAAAGATGAAAGAAAGAGCATGGAAACTAAGATAAAGGCTAGCATGCAGCCACGAGTAGAAAAGTAACATGATTATTACAAGGGGACAAGGAGAGGAAAGCAAGGAAACGGTAGGAACAGAGGGAAAAAGCTGTATGAGATGGGGGCCTGCCTTCTATTTTTTGTTTTCTATGTCTCGAGCATTTATGTTCTACATGTGGCCTCAACCACCACCTCTAAGCCTTTATAATTTATCCTTGCCCTTATCTTTTTTCCAGAGTATTATACAGAATAAGGCTCTAAAGAGTACAACTATACCTCAATTCGATCAATCTTGTATATATCTTTAGTCTTTTTTTTCCTTGGGAACCTTCATTAATATATGCATTATACACCACTACCTTTGGAAACATAAAAATCAGTCAATATGAGGTGAGGCAACACAAGATGGCAAAAGGGGGGAGTAGGTTGGATTCTTAAATACAAGCTAGTATGTGTGTGATTGGACTTGGTACTTTTTGTGGGTGGGATGGAATCGCAAAAAGCATGGAGGGTGGAGCGTGATTGAAATGAATACATGAGAGTAAATGACAATGCCAATTCCAAGCACACGCGTGCTCAATTCATGGCAATACCCCCTCGTGCACTCATCCCATCCACAGAATCCATATATCCCTCTCGCCTCATTTATTCAAGTGTTTGATTTTCGGTGTTGAGCGCCCTTTTCAGACAATAGTAATACAGGTTTGATGTTGAAACAAGTATGATTGTGGGACCTCATCACACGAGACAGCTTCCGCCTGCTTTGAATCATGTCTCAAATGGACTTGGGATTGCTACAGGAATTCATTTGTTTCTAGTTTATTGTATTTGGAGTGGAATTCTATCCTATTGAAAATCATTCACACCAATTATTCATACCAATAATTGTATCTATCGTAATACCAAATGAAGGGCCGTCGGGGTCAAAATATGTTAAAGGATTGATGTCAACCGTATTGAGTTGGGATTGTCATTTGAGAGTCAAGTCAACTTCAATGTATGTGTTCTCATAATAAAAGCATCTAGGTTTATGTATTAAAGTAAGTGTGGCAGAAATAAAAATGAATTCCTATACCTCATCTCATGTCTTTAAAAAAACATTATTTGCAAATAAAATTATGCTTGAACTTTTTAGTCTTGTTGAAAATCTCCTTTATTTAACTCATCATGTATTTCATTTTATTTGTTGACTGGTGCAATTGTCTAGTTTAGATTAAAAAATAATAATAATAATAAGAATCTTAATATATTATGATAAAAGTTGATGGAATGCGTAGTTGAAAAGTCGGGACTTCCAGAAATGTGTGGTTAAAATTAATTATTGACTTTGACTTAATTTTTCTCAACTTTTTAAGCTGAACCAAACAAGAGCTAAGTGAATTTTTCGAGTAGTGTGAGAAGGAAATTTCTATGCAGGCGTTTCCATTTTTCAATTACTTAATTGGTGCATAATAATATTATGTGGAGTTGTCTAAATATGAGAACATTTATTTCATCTGCCTTATTTGGCCCATTACATTTTGCTATCTCTCTTCTTTTTAACCACACATTCTTCAATAAAATAATATTACACGTAAATTATTAATTTTTCCTTCTTTTTTAGCCACACATTCTCCCAAAAATTATTATTTCAAAAATCTCATTATAATATGAGTCAAACAAGAGCTTAATTTACAAGCTGGCATGAGGTGTAGAATATTATTTACATCGTATCATCATTGAGTGAGGTTCTATGAGATGAATTTTATGCAAAACAATGCCCCATTTAAGAGTGCAGAATTTCGGACCGTGGCGGACAAGCAATTAGGTAAATAACATAAAAACATTTCGACGAGATCAAGATGGAGAATCTCTCTCCTAAAGTATTTTTTTTTTATTTTTATTTTTTGTTGGGACAATTAAATTTTTCAAGTTATTTGTTACTTATTATTTTTATAACCTTTAAATTAAAGATTTTTTGAACGCTTTTATTAGTGATAGTGGTTACATTTTGATTTTGTGATGTTCAAATCATTTATTAGTTATTGACCAATAGTTATTGACCAATAATTTATGTGCATTATCTATTCAATTTATTTTAGTTAAAATTAAAACTTTCAAACAAAATAAGTATATAAAATAATTATTTGATATTGCAAAATGATTGAAAATATTGAACGAATTTTATTAAAAATATTTTTAGAAGACAACAAATTATTCATAGGTTAGATATGATTTATTACACAAAAGCACAACAAGTGTTCTTTTTGCTTTGGTGGTAAGATTATATTCTAGTTAGCTAGATGTCAAGTGTTCAAATCTTTAATCCCCTAAAATTTCATTGGAGAAAATTTTTGAAATTTGGTTAAAAGATCAATCTACCTGAATCGGTCTGATAATTAAATAAAATCGACTAATTGACCCAGTCAAATCCGATTTTTGACCGGTCCACTTGCATTTACATAATATGAGCTTGCTCAGCCCGGAATAGGGTCCAGACCACTGGTTTATCGGGTCGATCGACCGGGTTGGGCCGGTTTTCATAACACTGAATTGAACCTTTTTAGGTATGGTTAGATCAATCCTTAGTTTCCACACTTTTCCTTTTTCCTTTTCACTTATGTTATAGGTACAGGAAAAAATTGACAGAATTTTTACAGAACAATATTTGGCAATTTTTCATTTGTTTTGGAACCAATAATGGCATAAAATACACCATACAGGTACTGTCAACGCAACACCTGTATGTTTTCCGTGAATAATTCCTTTTTGGGATAATACTTGCAAACAGCCATATATGTGCTCAACCTAGTACCATCTAAATAGTTACCAAAGCTCCCTTGGAACTATAGGATGGACACAAATCAAATTTGTGGTACATTTGTATATGGGGATATCCAGCACACGTGCTAAACGGGAAGATGGATAAGATAGAGCCGAAATAAAAATGATTCATGTTTATAGGTTATCCACAATGAACTAGAAGCTATCATTTTTATAGTCCACGAGATAAGAAGATATTTTTCAGTAAAAATACAATCTTTGTAGAGGACGAGTATATTGGAGAAAGAGTGTCCAAGGACAAGGTTCTACTGGAGGAAATGAATGGAAATGTTCATAGCTCATCTACTTTAGAGATCTGCATAGAATTTGTGATCAACGATTTCGAACCACCTACAGATTTTATGGGAGCTGATTTCAATGGAAGGAATATACAAGCAACACCTATGTTATTCCAATTGACAAGGCAGGAACAGCTGATTTCAATGGAAGGAATATACAAGCAACACCTATGTTATTCCAATTGACAAGGCAGGAACATAAATCATAGGGAAACAGAACCATATTGTCCTTTGGTCATCGACAATTGTAGGTACAGTGATTGGGATAATTGATCAAGGACTTGATGATATAGAGGGAGAATTAGTCTGCCTCCAATTGAATACGACCATTAAGAACCTCTACAGTTTAGACAAAATGGGAGGGCTATTAGACTACCCATAGGTACTTTCTCAATTCAGAGCCTTTTGAGGCAGTCAACATTAAGCAAGAAGAGGATCCCATATCGTTCAAGGAAGTCATAGAGAAAATAGACGTAAAATTATGGAAATATGTTATGAAATTGAAAATGGAGTCCATGTACTCCAACAAAGTCTGAAATCTTGTAAATAAGGGTGGGCAACGGGCCAGGTCGGGCCAATTTTTGCCCAAACCCAACCCGAACTGAATTCATCGGTTTTGGCTAATTTCTTAACCGAACTAACTCGGTTCAATACCATAATCGACCCAAATCGACTCGGTTCGGGCCGAGTAAAAAATAATTTTATTTTCCCTTTTTAATATTAAAATAGTTTCAAAATTCCAATTGTATCCTTCTTTGCCTAAAATAAAATCAAAAAAAGTTTAATATTTGTTCTTTGTGTTGATAATAGTTTGTCATTTTCATGAACCATGGCGTCATAAAAAATAAACCAAAACAAGGTAATTTAATTAAATTAAAAACATTCTAATAAAACTAAACACAATAAAAATAACCATCAAGCATAAAAAGAAAATTTAAATATTATAGTTATCCAACAATAAAAAATATTACAGTAATCCAAACTCTCAAAAAACAAATAATAAGGTAAAATTTTATAACTTCAGAACTGTCATAAGCTTTAATCATCATTCCTACAATAAAACAATAGAAATACTTAGAGAAAAATATAAATATTACATTAGTAAAGAGTTATGCACATTAGAATACATATCTACCTCAAAAATTTAGAAATGAACTAATCACTAGGTCCGGGCATGGTTCAGGTTGGTTTGGTTTTGAGTTCAACCATAACCGAAACCGACTTAGTCGGTTTGGATAAATTCCAAATCGGTTTAGACATTGGTGTGAGCTAAAAAAGATTACGTATCTATTTTAGGTTAAAAAATTTGTCTTTCTATATATACATATATATTTTGCTTGGGTATCAATAATATATATAATAAAAATGGTAGTGGGTTGATTTTTCTAAAATTATCGTATATATCTGATAGTTACCAACAAACAATTATACTAAAAATGAAAAACAATAATACAATTTAAATTTGAAATTTATAATA
>CAIGRT010005374.1:0-15230 GCA_903798405.1 Fraxinus platypoda
TGGAAAATGAGGGTGATCAAACAGGACCTAACATCAAGTCATGATTCGGGGCTTCTCAAGAATTTTGAGGAAAAAAGGTAAATGATTTGAAATAATGTACTTATTCTACATCTTTGGTTAATAAAGACGTATGTTTTTTCTTTAGCTCTTGTTTTTATACAACGATTATAATGTACGCTTTTGAAAAACTTTATTTTGATTGATAAAAAGAAGCATCTACTTCAATTAATATGTCCTTAGGCACGGCCATACATAACATAGATATCACTACTTCGCCATCGGTCATCCATGAGTATTTAGTTTTGCAAGATAGTCCTTATTGATTTACACAGAATTTCACGTGTCTCATGTTAGTTGGGTCAGAGCATAAACTAATGATGCTTTTGGCTACTAGACTTTCGCCACTTATGGTGCAACGATATGGGTTCTTCTACTTCATTTTTATTTAATATTAATATTTTTCCCCTCTTTATATCATTTCTCGAGTCTTGTAGACTTTGCTTTTCTTCTATTAACTTTGCACAAAGTCGGAATTATTTCATATTGATGCACTATTCAGATCTTCATTTAGGTTGGTCCTCACAAAATTTAAGCTCCAAATTAGCCTCCTCGATGTGAGTCACAGGTCCCTGTACGTGAAGAATGATTATTTTTATTTTGTAGACTGTTGCAAATAGAGTGGAATCAACTGTTAATGCCCGAATCATGGGATGACATACCCCTGACTACAAAGATTTGGTTGGTTAGTTTGATAACATAACTGAATCATCTCCTTTCCACTACTAAAATAGGTTCATGAACCTTTGCCAAAATATTAAAACCCACCCTCTACTAGTGGATGACATGGTTAAAGACTTAAAGCCCCACCCGCACAAACATAGAATTCATTGGTCTTAGGTGCATCTCGATCGATGTTACCTTTGTTACTATTTGTATTTTGTAAATCACAATATTCAAACGATTTAAGATCGAACCGTTTGAAGTTTTTTATTAATTAAAGATGTGAAAATACAAATTTCGTGATTATTCAATCACACATTAATTATGTGCTTATTCCATAGGATTCAAGGTACGAAGTACATTGGATTAGGAAGTTTAAAGGTACGTTCGCCCACACAATCTCCTTGAATATCACTCCATTGGTCTCCGACATTTCCCCATATCTTGTACCCTTCCTCTACCAATTGCTTCCGAATCTCAGATTTGTAAATAATGGCACTTTTCCCCCTATAAGTCTCGGTCCTGTTAAACAAAGGTTGCATCGATCAATTACAGCCGACTCTAAATCAATCTATCGAAAATAAGACAATAAATTGAACACGTTTACCTTAAAATGAGGCGTTCGTAGCCGATGAATCCCTCATCGTACAAATTATCAAGAGTGGCCTGTCCAAGTGTGAGTTCATCTCTGCCTGTGATGAGGAAAATCTTAAGTCCCTTTTCCATCAACTTATTGAACAGTGTGAGAACTGCAGGAACTGCAGAGCACTCTGCTTTTAATGCCCATGTCTTAAAACCCATTGGATCAAATGGATCACAACTACAAAATTTAACCAATTCCATTAAGAAAAAAACATAGCTTTAACAAAGACTAAATTTAAATAAATGAAAAGACGACTTACCCAAATCGCTTTCCTCTATAATATAAGAGGTTGGAGATACACGTGTCATCAACGTCTAGAATCCAAGCATCAGAACCATCATTTTCGAGAATTATTTTCTCAATATAATCATTTATATTCTCCACAATGAAGTTGAGGTCATGCTCGTATTGCCCCCAAGTCATATAACCCTCAATATAGTGAAGGCACTGAGTTGGGACAGTACGCCATGCACGTATGTTGTTAGCCTCCACCGCCAGCCTCCAACTCAAGCAGTAGGTGGTGGTGGCGCCGGCCGACTCCTGTGTGTCGGTTATCGGCCTCCGATAAGGATTTGAATTCGCTGCCTTTGAGCAAATGGCTAAAACAAGTAACACTATCGCCTCCTTTAGTCGCTGCATCGCGGATGAAATCATGATTAATACTTTTAATCTTCAAATATTAAAAAATTTCACGCAAATAATCAAATCCCAGTTCTAAAAGAACATGAAAAAGAAAGACAAAGCAATTTTACCCACACAGAACACAAATGTAAAAATGCTTGTATATATAGAGCATACCATACCATACACGGTTGACGAAGGTTGACGAAGATCCATGTGTGTATAATATATATTCAGGTTTTTTGGCTACTCGTGGAAAAGAATTGGCGTATGATTGGTGGGTGGGTGGCGGGCTGGGGGTGGGTTTGAGGTTGTTTCGTGGTAGAATCGTGGAAATATTTTGTCAATTTATAGAAGCGAAAAGTTCATTGTGCGCCACTTTTTGTTCATGTAGTCCACGTGGCTTTAGTGAAATTCTCCAATCAGATAAAGTTGGATAAAGCCACTATGCCCGAAAAAAATGGACCGAGGCTTTGACAGCCTCTCACAGCACTCGACCCCACATGAATAAAAAAATGTAAAAAAAGTGGACCCCACCCCCTACTGTGAGGGTCGGTCACCGCCTCTGTCAAAAATTTTCGGGCACTGCAGCACGGTTCGATAAAGTTTGAGCTATTTTTTGTGTTTGTCGACTGCAATTGGAAGATGAATCCATATAAGTATTATGTATCCAATATTTTATTATTGTGTAGGAAGAAAAATAATGGATTCCACTGACCTAAAAAGTGTTGATTTTTAATTTATTTTTTAAAGATAATGGCTGAATATGAATTTTCAAAGTAGTGATAAAACAAGGTTCATGCTTAAAACCGCATGTCATGTTAGAAATATGTGAAGTGTACGACTAATTCGATAACGAAAGATTGGAAAGGAGATTCGAGTAAGCTAATGACAAAAGATTTACTTTTTGAAGAGATTCGACATGGAATTTTCATCTTCTTTGTTCACATTTACATACTGATTTGAGCATTGGAGATACAACAAAGAAGGTCAACATTTTGATACCGTACTAAATACTGATCGAAAAGTCCCTTCCATGCTCGATATTTGATTGCGGGCAATAAATTTTCAGTGAAATCTCAATAGAGACGAGTCGCTAGACTAAGATGATTTTTTTTATTCAAAAGAAATAGTGCCCTTAAGTATTTTATTTATTGTTTTAGATAAAATCCTCTATTTGGTAAAATTTAAAATCTAGATTTTAATCTAAATTGCAGTCAATAATTAATTTCAACTACATAAATCTTTATCAAAATCTATTAAAAAAATTGACTTTAATCCCCCACCAAACAAGACAAAATAATAAATTGGGTCCCAATGTCCGAGATTATCTCATTTTCTTGACTAAACACAGTACCACATTATCAATCACTCTCAAATTCCCCTTGTTTGGCCCATTAATTTTTTTTTTCTTTCTTAATTTTAATCCCAGATTCTCCAAATAAAATAATATTACACATAAATCTAATATTTTTCATTATTTTCTTAACCACACGTTCTCACATCAATCACTATTCCAAAATTTATAAATTTTCCAAAATGGGGGCCAAACAACGACTTATGAAATATCCTACTATGTTTCCTTAAGAACATGCGTCAGCCATATGACTCATCATCTTTGGAGTGATTGCTTAATTGCATATTTCAATTTGCTGGGATTGTGTATTAATTACAATTTTAAAAGTCCTAAGACAGGAATAAAGATCGAGTTACAAGTTTTACAAGCTTATATTTGTCTAGACGTAATAAGCATTTTTATTTTTAATATTATTTTAATTATTCTAAAACATTAGATAAATAAATAATACATACTTTGAAATTTATTTCTATTCGAAATAAATTTTCCACTTTCTAATTTTTTGTTTATAATTCAATCTTTTTATTTAGTTTATTTAATCTCTTAAAAAATATTTGCACCGAAAAAAAAAAAGTGCTCAACTTTCCTAGACCAACGTTAGGCTATTAAAATAGGGTTCACCATATTTTTCCACACTTTTCCAATTCGTGGGCCTTTGTCCTCGAAATTATGCTGCACAAACAAGCTCAAAAATAGGTTCAAAAATAACGGAACACGTGTCGATACATGATTTCATAATTTGAAAAAAAATAATCCAAAGAAGTGCTGTCAAATCAGTCTGTCCATTATTTTTGTCTTTAAATCCGTTTAATCATCATTATTCTTGTCCTCAACCCTCATGCCTAGCTTGGCAATTTCTAGCCTTTAGGAACACTTCAATTGTGATTGTAATTGATGCGATGGTAGGGACATGATATATTTAGCCCCTGTTTGTCTACCATTTTTACAAACATTGTTTTCTACAGTAAACAATCTCAATCACATATTCACTCAATAAAATATTCTACACACAAACCAATAAAGTTACTCTAAATTTCAACTATACATTCTCCAAAAAATACTATTCATTACTTCATTTCTCTACCAATAATGGTAGACAAACGGACTCTTAATTGTCTATAGTTGAGATTGATTTGATTGCATAATCTCAAAGATTTATTTCGCCCATGTTTAGTTCCAAATTTTTAAAATATGTTTATAATTATACACATTGAACGAGTGTCACAACTTTTATTAATTTTTTAATTACATATTTTATATATAAAAATTTACCAAAAAAATTAATTTTTGTGACATCTAAAAATTAATTTATTAAGAGAAATGAAATGAAATGAATTGAAAGGAGTCGTGAGTATTTAATTGGGTAATTTGTTTTTTTTTACTAAAATAAGGGATTGTGAGATACAAAATGTCTTTATGATTATAACATTATGTGATTTGTGATTAATATGTGACCTTGACCCTAAATTGTGTTTATTGTGATCGTGACTTGTTTAATTAAATATAAGACACAAAAATTTATCGGATGCCACAAAATATGATTGAAAGTGTATCTTGAAACTATGATAATAATGCACTTTTTTTTATTATTTATAGTGATTATTTTTTGATTTATTTCTCTTAATAACTAATTAGTTATAGATAGTAATTTTTTTAATTTTTAGTTTAATTAATTTTAAAAGTCCTAAGACGGGATAAAGATCAAGTTCGAGCTTATATTTGTCTAGACGTAATAAACATTTTTTTATTTTTAATATTATTTTAATTATTCTAAAACATTAGATAAATAAATAAATAATACGTACTTTGAAATTTATTTACAGTTTTATTTTACTATCTATAACTAATTAGTTATTAAGAGAAATAAATCAGAAAATAATAACTATAAATAATAATTAAAAAAAAAACACAATTATCATAGTTTCAAGATACACTTTCAATCATATTTTGTGACATACGATAAATTTTTGTGTCTTATATTTAATCAAACAAGTCACAATCACAATAGACGCAATTTAGGATCAAGATTACATACTAGTTACAAATCACACAAGATCATAATCATAGAGACATTTTGTATGTCATAATCCCTTATTTTAGTAAAAAATTACACATTTAATGAATCACAAATTATTTATTAGTCACAAATTACCCAATTAAACACTCACGACTACTTTCATTTCATTCTACCCCTACCCCGCCCTACTCTACCATCTTCGTCACCGCTCGAATCGGCTCCATTGCCTTAGATACAAAATCCCTCACCACCTTCAACGCACCACCTCCACCACAACTAACAACCACGTCACATGCAATTCCAATGCACCACTATTACCATCTGCTACCCTTCAATTTTCGCCTTGAGGTGGTGAGCAACTATGATCGACAATAGTGAGTGGGACGGTGGGTTACTGGGGGTCAACGATGGAATTTAAATCCGATGGATTAATTACAGATCTATTGGCTTTTGAATTTGAGAAATATTGAGCTGGGGGTTGGGTTTTTATAGGTGGTGGGCAGCGAGTGAATGATGGGCAGCGAGTGAATGATGGGGTTGGATTTTTTAGGCGGTGGTGGGAGTTGTGGTGGCGGACGCGACGGGTAAATGACGAATGTGGAAATTGATGTGGATCTTTGACTGTGATAAATACTATTCATTTCCATTGGGGTTGAGCCCCAGTTTATATGACAATTACATGACATTAAATTATAAATTCATTTAAATACAAAGTTACATGACTTATTTAATTGAGTCTATCATTTAATGTTATGTAATTGTCACATAAATTGAAACTCAACCCCAGTGAAAATGAATAGCATTATTCTATAAAAATTAATAAAATGATAGGTGGGGATGGGGGTAACGGTGCAGTATATACCTAAGTTTTGAAAGAATAAATTTCAATTAAATTTTTGAAATGGTAAGTTAAAAATGGGGAGTGTGTGCAATTTCCTCTCAAATAGTTAATTTAATCAGAAAAGCGCAATAGCTCAATTATATTATAGACATTAAATATTTGCATAGCCGTTGACCTCCTGTATAAATTCCACCCATTTTACCAACTATCTTTATTAAATTATTTCTTTCAAAACAAAATATTTGATATATATCTAACATGTATTTGTCCATATTTAACATTTGTAAATAAAAAGATAAATTGGGCCCGAATGTCAGCAGACTAAACTTATTTATTGACTAAACACAGTATCAAATCACGACAAATTAATGAAATTTTCCATGATGTTTCCGTAAGAATCGTGTATAAGCATCAAAGATTGTTATAATATTTTTCCACGGACAAGATAATGCCAGAAAAAGGAAAAATTCTATCTTGTTTCAGAGAGGACAATCCATGGCAGGAAAGCACATTCCGCCATAATAAAGTACAAGTGTTCATTTTTTCTGGGAATGAAGCAAGAAGGAGCTTGGAAACTCCATAACAGTCATTCATTTTGTATTCACCATAAACACGACAAAAAGTTAACAAATTGGGACCATTTAACTAAATAAACATGTCGCATTATACGTTTTTAGCGTAGTTTGAACTTTTCTAATGAATGCTTCTTCTCTGTCTTGTCAGAAAACCAAGTTTTCAAATTGCGGAAATGGACTCGTTAGGCACACACTTAGCCGTCGTTTGATCTCATTTTCTGAAGCTCATTATTTTTAAGCATTTTTCTCCTTGTACAGAAGAAATCCTTCGGTAAAAGTTACCGACTCTCACATGGGGATGTGATTTAAATATTACAAAAAAGGGCCCCACTTTGATGTGTGCAATCTAATTTTACACGTGAAGTTTTTAACTACAGTCTCTACGAAAAATATTTTTTACAAAATTTATTCTAAAAAAATCTCAACCAAACGTGAACTTATTATTAAAAAAAAAAGACTATGCAACTAATTAAGAATCTTGTTCGAAGTGACAACAAAATGGAATCCAAATTTGTGTAGAATACAAGTGCTCTTGGGGTCAGACTACATAAGAGTCTAAAACAATGGTGGGGTGTCACAGGGTTATATGGCGTCAGAAGGCATCATCAACTTACATAAGTGGAATGACGTTCGTGGTTTTGTTTGGAATTCTCGTTTCATTTTGAAGCACCTTTTTAATATTTCAATCTAGTCCCTGTTTGAAAGGGATTAAAATTAAAATTTTAGTAGATTTTAATAAAAGTCGATGAAATGTATGATTAAAAAATTGTGAAATTCAAGAAATATGTATGTAATTAAAATTAATTATTAACTTTAACTTAAATTAAAATTTGAATTTTACTCCGATGGATAATGTGCTCTCAAAAGGTCAACATTTGTCTTGCACACCTACTTATAAAGGATTTGGAAGAAATAAAGTTAGGACAAATGTCAATATCAAATTTTGTAAGCTTGTGCCACGGGTGTACGTGTTCAATAATTGTTGAGTCGAAATGGTGAGTGACAGAAAATATTAATAAATAAGAGAATTAATTACCAATCATAGATTTGTATTGAGCTTGATAATTCCACAACATCCTTAATCAATGAGTGTATGACTTTCTGTTACTCTCTTCAGGTGATTTTTTTTTTCCTTAGGATATTGTATCGATGTTGAAAAATAATTTATTAATTTTTTTCGTTAATAATTTCAAACATGTACACGTTCAAATACAAAAGTTTAAGGACTTCAATTATCGACGGAGCCAGCTTCTAGTGAGGCCTGATGATAGTCAGTACTGGCTCCGCCGACAGTAAATCTAGTGGTGTACTGGTTGGGTAGAACTAGAGGGGAAATCTTAAAAGGAATTGTGATGATTTGGAGGACGATGAGGAAGCGAAAGGGTGTTTGGAAATGGGAGAGGAAGCAAAGGATGGGGCGACGACCGCCTTTTTTACTGTGGAGGGAGAAAAGAAAGGTGGTGACGTTGGATTTTTGCTTAGAGTTGTAGAGTAAGGGGGAAATATTTGAGGATTACAAATCTTTTAAGTATATCTGGAGCAAACTTTCATTGGAGGTTATCCAATTTATGGATTTGTTTCATATTGGTCATTGAACTTCGATTTGATGACCTAACTTATCTTTATATTTCAATTTTTCGCCCAGCTCATAATTTTTATTTCAATTTTATTATTGAACTTATGTTTTTTTTTTTTTTGACTTTTATCACAAAGTTCATAAACGGGTCGACAAAATTCATGATGTTGCCAAGAAACTTTTGACCTAGTTATGAAATAGGTTCAATGAAAGTTAGATGTTAAAAGTATATGGTGTATTGGTTGAATGACAATCTGGTGGTATACATTGATCAAGATATTTTTGAAAGCATTGAGAATATGACAATTTTGCAACGCTTTTAAATATTTGAAGCTCATTCAAATGAATCTGACATATTCCAAGCTCTTGCAAATATTCATTAAACGTCATTACACAATCTCAGTAGCAATTAAATTATCTTAACTAAACTCGACTAGGGTCAAATGGGACCAAAGTACATGAATTTGATCCCCGATTAATGCAATCGAATTTCCTACTCCGCCTCAAATAAGTTGGCCTCAAATGGATCGAATTTGATAGAAGAAGTTTTGGATATAAAAGAAATGTACTTAAACACAACAAGATTATTTCACGGGGTGTATAGTGCATACAATCTTAATCTAATCCAAATTCTAATACTATAGTACATCAAACTCCTTTATAGGTTCTTACAATAAATAAATAAAAGAAAAAGAAAAAGAGGCATGCTATACCCTAAAATCAATGTCAACCATACGACTTCATCACGCATCATCGCAGAAATTTAGCATATAAAAAATATATTTAAAAATTGAGCACCACAGGCAATCTAGCAGTCCAACCAATCGGGCGAGGAATTCTGGGCTTCCCATTAACACCACTAAAAGTGTGTTTTTCCGTTTTGGTGGGTGGTGAGAATGAATGGTCGTGATAGCTAGCCTTAAAGACAAGTTGAAGCCCTTAAAAGGTGGTTGGTGTCAAAGATTGAAATAATATAAATACGTATAATTCCGAATAATGGTATTTAACGCCAGTCTATGTGGCATTACATGATAAGTTCAATTAAAAATAAAATTATGTAAGTCATTTAATTGAACTCGTCATTTAATGTCATTAGTCTTGTCATCTAGATTGATATTAAACACCAATGATGCTAAATAACACTACTATATAATTCTTGTTCAACAATTTAAGTTTTTTAAATGAAATGGTCAATATGATACTAAAGTCAAGTAAAATATTTAAGTTCAAGCCTCACTGTTAGGGCTCGTTTGGTAGGCTTTCAAAAAATCAAAAGCTGCTTTCGAGATTAAAAAGTTATTTTTGAACATATTTAAATAATTTTCTTGAAGTGTTTTGTTTGATTAGAAAAACTTTTAGAGAAAACTGACATAAGATAACTTATTCGGGGAAGCTTTTCTACGAGAAACAGAAGCTGAAGTCCTGTCCTCATAAATATTTGACATGATACGGAATAAAATTAAACGGCATAGTTGGACCACCAAAGAAAGAACAGATCCTTTTTGACAAGTCCACGAATTGGCGACTGCGGATATATCGATTAACTTTGTCTAGAGCTTGTTTGGGAGAGATTTTAATCCAATTAAAATTGAAAATATAGCCGTTATTGGGTCCCACTCATCTAATAAAAGTCAACAATAATGACTAATTTTTCAATTTTAATCCGATTTTAATCTCTACCAAACAAGCTCTAGGATTTTATTTTTTAAATATTAAATAAAATAAAATGGCACTGTAATAAGAATTATAAATTTGAGAAAGTGGAGAATGATGTCCAGTTTGACTCAATTGTATTGTTAACTTTTCATCTGCTGGTGCCTTCGAAGTCTTCGACTAGTACCAACTATTCTTTTAAGTCTGTAAAATGAGCTCAATAATTATTTTGATTTAAGTCAACATTCTCTCGTAGTATTGATTAAAGAAAAACAAAATTAATTAGGGCATGTCCACTATAAAGTAGCGGATAGGATACAATGAAAAAGTAAATACTATTTATCATCTTGATGATGAAATATCGACGATGTGACAGTCCTTTATCCATCACAAAAAAAAGAAGGAGAATCGTCCTTTTGAAATGAACTGCACGAGTTTTTTTTTCTAACAAAATGTTTTCTAGTGCGCACAATTAGGATCATACATGAGATTTATTCTTGATTACGATCAAGATTGTACTCTGTTAAGTTCTAAATTAATTTGTAATCTTCGAAGAATTTAAATCTAGTAACACTTCAACGACTTTGGAAGATTCAAAGAAGGGTCAAATAGATAAAATTTACAATTCAATTTATATACTCAAGTTGAATATTCAAAAATGCAAGTTAGAACTTTGACAATTAGTCGCAGACAGCACAACCTTGAACATTTTGAAGAACAAATACAATTACACTGCAAATAAAGATGAAGATTGTCGCAAACGAGGATAAACTACAGTTGTTATCTTGTTGTAACGATAGAAAATTCTTAGGACTAGATTACTCAATTTTCTCTATAAAATGAATACATGTATCTAGTGTTGATGAGATAGAAAAAGTGTAAGAAAATCATTGAGAGAGAGAGTTTTGAGTGTACTATAACAACTCATTTGTAAAACTCTCAAATTTAAATTTTTTAAGTAAAATTTCCTATGTTTCATAACCTCTTTCCTTCAACTCCCAAAACTTTTCATATGATTTGATACAACACGACATCCTTTCACTACATATTAGTTTAATTAGGACGTAAAAATGCAGACAACTTTCTAATGAAAGCTAAAATACATCATGTTCGTGCTTTTATCCAAATAACTTTGAATACATTTAAAAAATTAGACTATGAAACGATTCAGCTCCAGAGATGAATTCCATTACACACTGAAAGCCTATGCATACGAATCTAATTCATCATGCACCCACAAATGTTTCAAAAATACAAAAGTATCGTGAATCAAATTTAATTTTAAGTATACTGTTTATGCCTCAGCGCACAACGCTCTAACCTCGCACCACCACCTCCTTCTTGCACCACCACAACGAGCCAAATCCCACCACTGCTCCCAACGGCGAATTCAGCACCCGGCGAGCCCCGATGGCCGCGCGTACTGGATCCGCCGGGAACAGTTTTTTTGTTGACAATGAATACGCTTTTTAGGTTATATAACCGGTAATTCATTTTATTTTCAAACATTTCTTGTAACTCAGTTGGTTAGAACTCTCATGTTCATATGGGAAGTCCCGGTTTCGAATCCCTTCTCAAACCAATTATTTTGAAATATTTTTAGTTTTACAATTTTTACTAAAATCAATGGAATAGAGAAGTGAATCAAACCTGTGAGCTCCTTTGATTATTGAAGCTTGACTATTGTGGCACTTGTTGAATTTGGCATTAAATTTACCATAATAATGTATGTTACATTTTGGAGGTTTTAATGCAATTGTAAAAATTCGAATTCATGCTCTTCATTTGAATTATACAAAACTTGGTCACAATATCATTTGATGAATATTACTAATTTGTACAACAAAATTACATATGTTTAGTTCGAACAAAATAATTGTTATATTTAAATTTTAGACCTTGTTTGATTCCTCTTTTTTTCAAAATACATTTTTCTCTCTTCTTTTCAACCACACATTTTTCAATAAAATAATATTATATGCAAATTTAAAACTTTCCCTTATTTTTAACCACCCATTCTCCATCAAATCATCATTTCAAAATACATTTTTTTTTGTGTGAAAAAGGCATCAAACGGGGTTCTTAATATTTTATTGATACCAATGGTCTACGGTCAACGATCGCCCGTGTTGAATCAAAATCCTGGATCCACCACTGACTGCTCCACTTTAATGTTGATGCTACTACATACAACCGAACATCACCAAGAAATTAGCATGAAACCTTCTAAGAATTTAGCCCATAAATAGATGAAAATTTGCCCATAAATTTGTGTTGGTGTTCTTGGTGGTGGTGATGGTGATGGCATGGAGCTAGGGTGCAAATCTAGTGGCTGCTGGTGTAGATCTGGTCATGATGACTTTTGTTCAGGTGATGGTGTTAACAACGATTGTGGTGCGATGTTAGAGTTTGGTGTAGCATTAGGGAAGGTTAGAGTTTGGTGACTTGTCTTGTTTCTAATTGATAGTGGGAATGGAGCTGCATGAAGATCTAGTCGAGGTGGTGGTAGTTTATGGTAGAGGCAGACGGTGGTAATGGTGATGCTAGCGTGACGATGGTGTATATTGCGGTGGAGGTGGTCTTGATTTTGGCAAAGGTTGTCGATATTGATGACTTTGACAACAACATGACACAATATATTATAAGTGATGATTGTTATGATTCGCCACCTAGGCTTCCACATGGTACCTTCTGTTGAAGCCATGTGGCATTCGATGTGGAGTAAGATCTACTGGAGTCCAAACAATCCGACCCATCGAAGCCCACTCATACCGAAGAAACTCATGAAGCTGACCCTTTCCGAAGCCCCTATGCTAAAAAGCCCAAACGAAACTTCTTTACCGCAGTGGCGATGTCCAACGAAGTAGAATTCGAGACTCAACTAAGGCGGTGACGATCCACGTTTGAAGATATTGAATTTATGAAATCCTTTTAGAATGATTGATTGGACTGTTGTAATGAGTAAAAAGGTCAATCTATCAATATAGATTATGGGGTGACCTCCTCCTTTTTGGGACATTTAATGTGCCACCGACTAATGGGGTCAAAATTGATACCTAAGATGTGATGCTTCAGTAAAGGAGATGAAGTCACGTGTCCTCCCATCCAATGGTTACTATTTCACATGTAACATTATAAATATTCCCAATTTGTGTCATTTGGGGATAATGAAAAAGTATTGAATACAAGCTATATTCTCTTTCTTTTTTATTAATCTTGGATTTTTATTGTTTGAGGTGTGATCTTGATTGTGAGTTGGACTTTTAGTTGGTCGTTCATTATCGTGTAAGTTATCTCATATATTTCGCCGGAACCCAACCATTTTTGTCTTGTGTTATAAAGTTTTTTCCATGTCCAAACCCTATTTTGTTGTCGATTGACAATCATTTCATGTGTGTTGGAATTAGATTGAGAGAACGCAAGTGGAACCGATTTCTGTTATCCACGTTAACGATGCAAAGAACGAGGTCAACAATGATAGTGATTGTGATGGGAACATGTTGTGTGGTAGTGTAGCAGCAGAGTCAAATCTTGTAAGAACAAAACAAACGTTAAATGATCAAAAATATTATCGAGAATAAGTTGAATATAATGAGTATGAGTGGTCCTTACAAACAAGCATATTCTTCTTATTATTATGTATTTGTACTCTCCTACTTTTAAAATTTTTGAGAAATGTAATCTCCTAATTACCAATAATAATTAAATCCTAAAATTGGTATTATGATTATTTTATATCAATCTTCCCTACTTGGAAAAAAACTTGTCCTCGAGTTTGGCAAAAAAAAAAAAAAAAAATCAATCAATCAAAGGGAACAATGATTTTCATCTTAATAATGTTGTCCCTATTTTCCTCATAATTAAGAAATTAATTGGAATTGGGATCTCAAAGTCCATTTGACAAGTCTCACCTTCAGCTCTTCCTTAAACGAGAAGTTTAATTTCTTTTTATACGACTGGACACTTCTGAACTTCAACTTGTTCAATATTATCATAGTGCATCTCAAGTTTGAGTTGAGGTCTTCAATTGCTATTTCATCATGATGACATCTGTCTCAAGTTTTCCAATTGCACATACTTTTCTAGAGTAGAGCTACTTATACAGGTTTGAATCCAGGGTAAAAAATAGGAATTTGAAAAAATCCACGTGGCAGAGTCTTTGGAGGGAGGAGAAGAAAGCTGCTTTATTGGACGAACTCCTGTGTGGTATTAAAATAAAACTAAAAATCAAAACCAAAACCAAAACCGAAGAAAAGACACATTGAAAACAAAATGGTACTTTCCCTTCTCTCCCAAAAGACGAATTGAAACCTATGTATCTCCCTTCTCCTTCCAAATCTAAACCCACAAAACCTATACCCAAAATTTTTCAAGCCCCAAATTCTCTCGAAAGTATCGACTCTCTCCCTTCTGATGCGTTAATTGTTGTTCACACTCTTTACCGAGGTGTTAACACGTAAAAACTAAAATTCTTTAAATTTTCGAAGTTTTGGTTTAACCCCCATTTCACTATTTTGTGAGGAGAATTGATTCAAGTGTTATTTAAAGACTGAAATTTTTGAGTAACAAAAAATGTTGTTGTAAAGTTTTACCTTTTTTAAGACCTGGACCTCGGAGAAAAAAAATGAGAAACTGTGAGAAGACTGTTATGAAATTGTATTGTTTTCCTTTCTATTGGAAGGTTTTTTATTTGATTGACAATTTCTCCAAATTCGATAAATTTACTTAAAATTTGTTTTCATATAAAGGACATGTTGATTAAGGTCTTAATTGTATGTTCATATTCCACCGCTTGCCTAGCGGTGGCAATTGGGTCGAGCGGCTCGTCGGCTCGAGTGCTCGGCTCGTACTATTCATACCCACGAGCCGTTCGGGTTCGTAAAAAAACGAGCCCGAGCACGAGCCGAGCAGAGCAGGTGGCTCGGTAGACAAGCCGAGCCTGCTCGGCTTGTTGAGAAACGAGCCGCTCGGCGAGCGGCTAGCCGAGCCGCTCGTCTAGACTAGCCCACGAGCCGGCTCGTGGGCTCGTCTCGACACGAGCCACGAGCCGGCTCGGCTCGTGTATAAAGAAAAAAAAAATTTTTTTTTTTTGGACCAAACGGTCACTGAACAAACTGTTTGGTCACTTTTAAATTTTTATTTTTATTATTTTTTTTTTCAAAATTTAAACTCACATTAATATCAAAACAACTCAAACACAACCAAAATCCCCTCCCCCACACTTAAA
>CAIGRT010005375.1:0-16720 GCA_903798405.1 Fraxinus platypoda
AAAAAAAAAAAAAAAGATAGACGGAGAAGACGAACCAGAACTGGCGATAACCTCCCCACCGCTCCGAGCCTCCGACGGTCCGACGGATCCCAGCACGAGCGGCCGCGCAGGCTGGCCGGGTGCCGGGTCCGTCTCTGACCATAATATCAAAGTTCAAAATCACCTTTAAGAATGTGTGCAAGTGTAGAGAAAACTTAAATAATTTTGAGAAAGGTTGGAAAAAAAAAATCTTCAAAATAGGTAAAAGAGTATATATAGAAAAAAAGAATTAGCTTTTCAGAATCTTGAATAGGTATTGCTTCACATGTATGAAACATGTATAAATAAAATTGAATCTCAGTATCATGTTCATTTAGGAGCACATATTAAACAATGCTTGGACGTTTTAATGATACAAATTTTCTTGAATCTTAAATTTGGTATCGTTTCATATGAATGAAACTTATATAAATAAAGTTGATTTCCATTATCATGTGTATGAAATGTGTTCATTTAGGGGTACATGTTGAACAATACTTGGGCATTTCAAGGGTAGTATAAGTTTGGCTGAATCTTGAATTTGGTCATATTTGATCTACATTAAAATTTTCATTTTCATTCTTCTACTCATTTTCAACCACACATTTTTCAATAAAATAATATTTTACATCACATCAATAACATTTCCTTCTTTTTTCAACAACACATTCTCCATCAATCTACTATTCCAAAATACATTCTTCCAAAATAATGTGACTCAAATTTGTATGAAATTTGTATAAAATAAAGTTAATTCTCATTATCATATTTATGAAATTTGTTCATTTAGGGGTACATGTTGAGCTATTACTTAGGCGTTTGAAATAGATTTGACAGAGAAAAACACTAAATTTTATAGTCTTTCACATAACTTTACATATCTCACAATTTTGTCATCGCCCGTCTTCGAATTTATTTTTCTAATAAGAAAATTGAGCTGGTAAGCATAACTTTTATAAAATTCAAAGACTTCATTCTCCACCTCCAACTTCATCCCAACCATAGGCAAGATAATTTCATTTTCTTCTCCTAAAATTTTATCAATTGGACTTTCTCATCCACCACTTTAACATTCATAATTTACGTCTCATCGTCTGATAAATGAATATCCCTGCCTGCAAGAAATATGGCCAAAACTCAAAATTTACTTTTCAAAACAAAATGCAGTATGTTTATTTAGTTTTACAGAGAGAACAATTTGGCAACCTATCTACATTTGAACCAAACAATCTTATTGGCGACACAAAACTAGTTTAACACTACTAAAACCCAAACGACCTTCTTGCCAAACTCTTACAAAATTACCTTTTAGGGCCTGTTTGAGAGTTTTATTTATTCATTTTATCACTGGTTTTGGATAGCGCTGTTTATGAGAAATTGAAAAAATTTGTACTTGCTAGTTTTTTTTTTTTGGCACCGGTTTTAGATGGTTTCAAAACCATTCAAAATCTATTTAGCCCATGTTTGTCTACCATTATTTCAAAAAATTATTTGCTACAGTAAGATTCTCTACCACACATTCACCCAATAAAATTACTTTAAATTTCAACCACACATTCTCCAAAAGATACTATTCATTACTCTATTTTTCTCCCAATAATGGGAGGCAAACACACCCTTAGTATAATTTTGATCGGTTCTTTCAACTCACCAAATCGATAGTTTTTGACTNACCACACATTCACCCAATAAAATTACTTTAAATTTCAACCACACATTCTCCAAAAGATACTATTCATTACTCTATTTTTCTCCCAATAATGGGAGGCAAACACACCCTTAGTATAATTTTGATCGGTTCTTTCAACTCACCAAATCGATAGTTTTTGACTGTTTCTCATATTTTCTTCTAATTTTACCATTTATAAAATAATTATGTCCAACCAATATATTTTCTTCAAAACTAACTCGTGAATAAAAATTTATTTGTAAGCAAAAAAAAAATTAAATTATAATTAAAAAAAACGTGATAGTTGGAAAGTGTTTAGAGAGAGATTCAATTTGGGGGGAGTTTGATTTTTATTTTTTATTTCTTTAAAGAATAATGATATATGTACATTTTACATGACATCATGGTTGACAGTCCTTCCCATGTGAAGAAAAGTGATGTGATTGATTAGTTCAAAATCAAGAGTGTAAATATTGGCATATGGAAGAATGTAAATAAATGTATAAGAAAAAGTGTAAATGTATCATGATTATCACATCATGGATCTATAACCTATTCTTTACATTATCATGTACAAACAAATTTTTTCATACATATATATCGATTGTACTACATATACATCACAAATTACAAATTTGTTTATAAACAGATATGCGGCGATATATGATTGAATCAAAACTTCAATCAATTAAAAAAATAACCTCTCGTCACCTCACCAATCTGTAAAGAATCTGTAAACGGTGATATATTAATAATATTTTTGTGAATCGATTGTGCTACATGTATATAATAAATTTATATAATTGTTTACATACATATGATGTGGTGAAATATAATTGGAACAGAATTTCTTCAATCAAATAAAAAAAAAATTTTAAAAAAATCTCATTCTTTTTTGATACCTCATTTATATGTGAACTATTATGTAATTGTTTACATACAAATAGCATTATTCTTTCAAATCATATGCGTTTGGGGTCCGATTGACACCGAGTAGGATTTTTACTTTAAAACTTTTTCAAAAGCAGCCATTGCTAAAACCTGATGACTATTTGATCGCATCTGGACAAAATTATGAACATCAAATTTATAGCCTAACTAGAAATGTGCAGTTGATTTATTAATTATTATACTGAACGTTGTTCATTTATTATATAAAATCTACAAAATTAACTATTTTAATTATATTATCATGGAATTTTTTTTAGTATAAATTGTATTATATAAAATTAATTTGTTTAAGAAGTTAAAATATGACCAATTGATATATAAAATATCATAACAAATATTAAATATTATATCATATGAATATCATATTTAAATATATAATCGAGCATTAACCAATTGAAATATAGTAATAAATAAAAATTAAGGAAAAAAACATGTGATATATAACCATTCAAACGAACAACTGCATTTTATGCATTTTTATATGAAGCCCATATTTGATAATCATTATTTTAAAAAAATAATGTTTTGAGTAGTGACTTTTTGGAAAACGTGTTTGAATAATTGAAAATGATTATTTAAAAAAGGGTTTTGGAATAATGGTTATCAAACATGAGCTAAAGTATTTTTGACATTCTAGACGTACTTCTACGCTCCCAAAAATCCTTCCAAATACTATCAATTCATATAAAATGTAAGATAATCAAATTAAAATGTCCCAAAGGGGCATATTCATAATCCCGAGTTTCAGCTAGCTTCAAACAATTTCATGTTGTAACTGTTAAAGAATGTTTAACCACAACCACATCACACGTTAAATTGTTCAGCTTGTCCATCATTCCCATGGTTCAATGGAAACTACTCGAATATTGAATATAAAAAAAAATATTCATATTTTTTTATGAAAAAAATAAAAACTATGACCTCAACCATTTTTCATAGAATCCAAGCCGACGAAACCAATTAAAAACAATAACATCGCACAAACAAAGATTGCAATTGCCTTGTAATGCAAATTGAGTCTTTCCAGTCTTACAACCCAAACTATGTCTGCCTCACAATTAGATACGGTCACCTGTGGGCCGTCACCAGCGTCTCTATGAACCTCAACCCATCGAACCTCGGCGCAAATTTATTATTCTCTGATGACGCCACAAGTGAATTTATCGATGTACTCTTCAAAGAAGAAAACGATATCGCTGCTTTAGTAACAAAGCTTTAAACCAAAACTAATCGCTTTTCAACTCAGGAATTGGTCTAATTACACATGAATGAAATTGTGAATAGGATGAATAAATTGATATTTCCAATATAAACGAAGATATTTCTAAGAAAAATACCGAGGAAAAAACGTTAGAGAAATCATAAATTCAAACAATTGTAAATTAATATTTCCAAAAAAAATTGAAACGTTCTCGTGGATTAAAAAAAATATACGTTACATAGAAATATGATGGAAAAGAATTACCTGATGGGAGGCAGGTTTGAATGTTACATCACGGCCACCGGCGGCGCATGATGAAAGCGCGGCGGTGGAAGCGGCAACAACCAACGCGACAATAGTGCAAGAGCCTTTCATCTAGACGACGTCTGATGATACAAGTTAGAAGCGTAGATCTGTGAGAATGCAATGGACGAAACCCGACGACTTGCCTTCGCCGGATCTCGACCCGCCTCCGTGTTATTACCCTTCTCTCTTCTTCACGATATTTTGATTTGGCTTTCTTTTCCGGCTTTTATATTTAGTGGATTAAGTACGGAATATTGGGCCGAAATATTAGAAAACAATTTAAATCAAAATTAATAATTAATTATAATTATATATTGGATCCACAATTTTTCAATTTCATATTTTATTTATTTTTATTAAAATTTACTAAAAATCTAATTTTAAACTTTGCTATAGGTTCGGAATGTAGATCCCAAGTTATTGCATTTTTGGTCTTGCTGTGAAAGTGAAAAGGAGAATTGTTTATTTTATTTTATTTGATTGCCGGTTGCTTAAGCTTGACGCGGCTTGAGTCAGTCCATGTTCTATAATCGTGGTAGGTCTTAAGATATAGAATCAGTCATTCTTTGTGCCCCATTTTATTTAAAAAATTATTTTTTCAAAACTTATTTTTAATCACATATTTTTCAATAAAATAATATTATATGTAAATCGAATTTTGTTAACCACGCATTCTCCAAAATCACTATTTAAAAATGCATTTTTTCTCTAAACATGGGGCTCTAATAAAATTATAGGAAGACCATCCTTTCCATATGTAAAATAAAATAATTTGCGAAAACATTAAGTCCATGTTTGATGGGACTAAAATTAATTTTTTAATAAATTTTGATAAAATGATAAAATATGTGGTTGAAAAATTATTAATCTTATAAAATATTTAATTAAAATTAATTACTAACTTTGACTTTGACTTTGCCCTTGTTTAATCCCCATTTTTTTCTACTTTTTCTTCTCAACCACACATTTTTCAATAAAATAATATTACGTGTGAATTCAAAATTTTTCCTTAATTTTTAACCACATATTATCCATCAATTTACTATTCCGAAATACATTTTATAAAAGCTAAAGCAATAGGGACTAAATGTGAGATGAATATAATTTCAAATAATGTTATTTATCATTATCATGATGAAATATCAGTGATGTGACAATTTTGATGGAATAATGTAATATGACAATTCAATCCCCCCCTCATAAAAATTGAACTGTCAAATCTCATTATTCCACCTCAATTGCGACATCACCAATATTTTATCATTATAATAATAAATAGCATTGTTTTATAATTTTTTAAGAACATTATGTTTTGTATATAATAATAAAAAACCAAAAAAAAAAAATGTTAATGGCAGCGTGTTCTAATAGTCAAAATATTCCGCACCATTAATGTCAAGCACCAATCTATATATCAATTTCATGTCATTAATAAATTCACTTAAATACAACGTCACACGATTCATTTACTTGAATATATCAAATGTGTCCATCTAAACTGGTATTTTAGCACGACTAGTATTGAATAGCATTATAACCCAAATCAATTCTAGAACTTAAAATTCAATTATTTAACAGTCTAAACCCTAATGATATCAAAATCACCCAAAGACCCAGTGCATAAAGAGGTGTTGTAATTGAATAAAAAAGCATACCTAGAGTTCCAGAAATGCTTTTACGGAGTCGAAGAAATAAGAAGAATTATTCGGACAATAGATGGAAGAATGGGTTCAGTAAACAAGTGTGGGGGCACTTGATTAAAGTGAGTTTGAAAGACGGTTCCATAAACTGTTTTCACCGTGAATTTGGGGATATGTATATACATGGAGGATGGGAGTGAGGAACGGATGTGAGAGGTTATGGATAGGGCATCGAATTTGGTGGCGGTGAGTGGAGATCAACGATTTTGGCAGTATAATGACGACGGCTTGCGGTGTTGGTTAATGGAGTGGCTACAGTTGTGGGTAGAGGGTTGGGTTGGGTTGCGTGGGGTGGGGGGGGGTGGGGTGGGGTGGGAGAGGATAAGGGTGAGGTGAACAAAATTGCATTATGGTATATAAATTTGTCTTTTTTTTTTTTTTAGGGTAGGGTGGGATGAGAGAAGAAATAAAAGTTTTAAATGTTTGACATTGTGGATGGTACAGTTTGTGCGTAATTTATTTGAGATTTGTTTGTACTTAATTGAAAAAATTGGGACAACATTTGAAATTAGTTTTTTTCTTATTTTCTTTATTTAAATTGATAATATATTCGTCATTTTCAATCTTTGCATTGAGAAAAAAGACAGCATAGATCTTTTTCGCCAATTCCAATAGATGGGAGGTTTTGCCCACCATATCTAATAGGTGAGTGATTTTGTCCTTTCTATTTATTTTTTATTTATCTTTTTTCCCTATTTATTGGGATTTAACAGTAGAATAGACGGAACAGGGCGGCATTCAAAAAGGGACCTTTTGTGCTATTTTCAAAAAGTAAGAAATTTTCGACAGCATGTTCAGTAGGTAAGGGATTTGTGCTATTTAGTAGCAAATGTTTGTCTAGAAATGTTTTTGTTGGACATCCCACATCACACTCACTCGTGACTAAAACATATCATGTGCCTGCTACCAATTCGTTACAAATTGGGATTTCCAAAGCCATTATATAATATTGGATCAGACCATCTTTTTTATTGGTTTCTACGACTATGCACGAGAAAGGAACATCACAATCCATTTGATGCAATCAAACGTAGACTTAATAGTACTTCAATGGAAGGATAAAACGTGAATGCAACTCTTTAAGTTAGAGTCCACTAGACACCTTCTCATTGGCTGATTAGTTAAAACCCGAATTGTGCTTTCTCTCAATTGCTGTGATCATTAGTTATTGTGCCTTCTCTCAATGGCTGTGATCATTAGTTGGCCCTTGTTACTCGTTTTGTTGGACTCTTCGATATTCATTCAATTCTGAATTTATTGGACTCGAGATATTCATTCATCACGGCTAGTTCACTTTTTATTTTTATTTTTATTGCAAGTTAACTTTTGTTAATGACATTTTTTAAATTTAATCTTTCTTTTGTTTATAGAATAAAAAAAATTATAAAATTTTGGTGTTCTCAAATTTTATTGAACTAACTGTACTTGAGATTGGAGCGAGATCGACCAAAAACAAAATTTGGAGTAAAGGCGTTGAGGAATGTCCGTTTCTTAAATCAGTATGTGTTTCATGTGAATGATTTGTAATAGGAGTGGGACTCCTTATCTGAAATGTATTAACTAGGATTTAACGATCGAGTTTTAGCAAGATTATTAATGACGAAGATCAGATCTTGTACTCTAGTTAAATCGGTCATGGGGTTTGGCCCCAAGTCCATGCTTGGGCTGACCACAAGGCCTACGAGAAGTGAAGGTCAAGCCGTATTGGATATATGGAGAGAGCATGTGGGGACCTCATGGTTCGAGTTCCCAGGATCATGACAATAGAGTTGGTAAAAGAGGTGCGCAAAATTCTGGTATTTAGTAAATGCCTTGTGCTCGAGGATAGTCACATTGTATAAATGGATCAAGTAATCGTCTACATAATAAGATATAGTTCAAAATGTTGGGTTATTTCCTCTTATGAGGTGGAAAGCTCATATTCGGGGTTTTATGTTATAGCCCAAAGCCATTAGGTTGTTAACCCATATAAATACAAGAAAATTGGAGAAAATAGGAGTTCGACCTATTTTTGAAAGGAAGGAGAAACAGTTTTTTTTTTCCAGATTTCATCAAAGCTCCGATCCCGAGTCTTCTATGGTCCGTTCGAGCTGAAAATTGGAGGAGAGGTTCACAAGACACAGAACTACAATCTGAACGGTGAAAATCGAATTTTGAGTTCGGGAACACTGGTAAATGTGCGCGAACAATAACCAAATTTGTTGGTATATTTTTCCTATTTTATATTGTTTTGTCAAGATCTTTGTTATCTTGAAGAAATATACGTTGTAACCTTTAGTTGTGATTAGAGAAGACTTTGCATACCCATTATTTGATTGATAGTTGAGGTTTTGACTGGACTGAGTCCCGTAGTTTTTATTCCTCACATTAGAGAAGTTTTTTTCACGCAAAATAATTGTTTATGTTCTAATGGTTTGGTGTGATTGATTTTTTAGAATATTTTTAACATATAGAATTATCAGGAAAGGCATTTTACTTATTTGCTTTTGAGAGAAGAATTATTTCGCTGTGTATTTATTTGTTTGCATTTCTCCAGACACTCGACAATATTCATTTCTCATTTCTATCTATTTACAAATTAAACCGTTCATAAATTCTTCCCAACAACAGGATACAATTGAAGCAAGGAACTCTGGCTTCCTCCTAAAGGACATCTTGAAATTCTTTAGCAGGATATGTTCACGCAGCAAAACGAGTGGACGTGTTTCTCCATTACTTCGTGACAGCAGCTCACCAAATATTTTAGTAATGAGGAGGACTGCATTTAAATTGAACAATAATAATAAATCTACATCTCAGCGCAGATAATTTTGATTCACGTACAGAATCACTGAAAAATACCAAGAAAGACAAGGGGAAAATGTGAATCAGCAAGAAATTTCCAGTTCTCAATGAATGCCGCAACGAAACATTCTGTTATTTTCATGATCTGGGGCTGCCTGCCCTGAGGCTCAGAAAAAAAGATAAAGAACACATTTTTTCCTTGTACAGAGAAGTGCAGGGACCAGGCCTCACATACTCCTTGCTATGCCTAGTTCCCAATATTACAACCTTCCACCAATTTTAGCAAACCTTCTGGCGACTCCAAATATAACAGCCTTCGTCAAGAGTCCTCGATCAAGACTACAAGCAAGGGCAATGGCGCCACCAACAACTAGGAACTTTGGAATATTTCTTCCTGATGGCTTACTCGCTGAATCAAGAGCTTCAACCTCTGATAAATTACTTGTGCTCCCCAAGGAGTCAAGGGTGTCAGGACTTGCTTTAGTGTTAATCTGAGCCATGGAAGCACAATGAGAAAGTGGAGCTCCAGATGCTCTGTGCTTCAGGTAGGCACGCAAACCAGGGTCAATCTTCTTCACAGCCCCCCACATACCTTGCCTGACGCCAAATTTTGCAATTTCCCAAGGTATACCCATGTCTTCATGATGGAAAAGTATAACTTCACATGCCGTCAACTGGCCATCTCTCTTCGATTCAACTGACATCAGAAAACTCAGCATGTTAGTGGCCAATGGTTTATCAGTCCCCAAGACTGTCTTTTTCGTGCCACTTATTATTTATTTATCATGATATATGGAAACTGGTCTCAGTTTCTAAACCACTTGGATTTTATGATAAGGGTTTTATTTAAATATGGAATTGAAGATGAAAGAGTCAATATTTTATTGTATAGAATTATATTAACTCAGCCTTTTCAGTTTCTTGTACTATTACTTTTAAGGATTCACCATCGACTTTGTTACACGAGGATTTAACAAATATGGTAGCTTGGTCAGCAATCCTGGCATTATTGTAATGAAGTTATAACATGAAAAGTTCGATACCTGCACGAATGCACCAACTTGAAAAATACACATCAACACGTCTTGGTTTGTTGCGACGAGGCAGAGAGGAGCATGGAACACCCTATAACATGGTGCAACCTTTTTTGAGTAAGAATATCCTCGAAGGAATGAATCATTAGATAATTTTATAGGAATATAAAACAGTGTACAAATAACAATGCGCAGCTTTCATAGCAATGGCACACAAAATAGACTGACACAAAACGCATGTATTTGCCAATAAATCTTTTGCTACGGTAGCATTTAGATTCCCATGCAACTGAAAACAAACTAGTATTGAAGTAACTGACTTCACTAGGTTCACATGACAGGACATTTAAAGATATAATGCCAAATTTGCAGGATAACATGAAAAATAAATCTTCATCATCCTTCCCACATTGTTGTGCACACATACACATGCAAACAAACCTCAAATACGGATAATTATTTAGTCCACATACTGGATGGCAGTTCCTTGCTCATGTTATTTTCCAACGCTCCTCAACTTCCATTTCCAGCAGGCAGCAGTTGAAGATACAGATTGACTCATATATAAAAGATATCTAGCTCCAAAATCAGACAAAACATGCCCAAGTCCACTAATCATCTTATTTTCCTTGACTATCAGATTCAATTTTTAAATGCAAAGCAACAGAGAACGCTAAATACTTTTTGACGTAAAACCCCTAAACCGAGTACTAGAAAATTCCAAAACAAATCTTAAATAAACAAACTGTTAAGATGATTCTACCTAATCTTTGGCAGTGAACTGATTCATAATTTCCAAGATTAGACTTTTCTTCTTGTAGCATGAAGAAAAATTTGGGTGAAGGGACTTAGAGGATAGATGAAAGATTACATGGTAAGAGGGTATCCAGGTCCCGGAGAAACTCACAGAACCTAATAGGGTAGAGAGCAGGAAAGTGTAATCAAATGCTTCAGAAACAAAATTTTATCAGTATATTTACACTAGCAGAGATACTTATACGACGAAGTGAGTTTTCCATTTTCTACTGAGAGACTGTGTGGTTACTTTTCACCATATTGCAAGTTAGATACCAGCATACATACAAGCATTGATGCATATAATCATCACATACTTTCGACTCTCTTTTTCACCCAGCATGATTTTAGGGCACTCATTTTGCAAGTTAGTTTATTCTAGACGACTGTATCCATTAACCTAGAAAGTAAGCATCACAGTACTTTTCTGACTCTGTAGGTAGGTGAAGATCCCGGTAAACTCGTGGTACCTCCAAACTACGCAAGTGATGAGGATAGGTAGACATGTAACCATCTCAATAACATTTTACACTTGAAATAAGACTTCCAAATTTTCATAAAACAACATAAATAACATATATGTGTGGCTACTGGGATTCAAATCTAGGCTCCATGGCCACAACATGGAATTCTTACCACTTTGCCAAATTTTCATATGATTATCAAATATTATATGGCAAGAATAACAATCTAATTTCTTACCTTTGTAAGACAATAATATGTTCGTCCAGATTCCCAAATTCGGCGACCTATGATATATTCTCTGTCACTACAGAAGAAAGGAAACTGCACCACAAGAAAAGTCTCTTATAAATATTCCTCAAAACACGAACCAAAAGAAGAATAAGCATATGAAAAAGAAAGCACTTTCTACCTTCCGCACCCACTGAACCATCATGGTCCCTGTGATGGGGCATTCTTCTATAGTTTCAGCATGTACAAGCATGTCATCCCACTTCGCTCGGAATTCATCATCCCAAAAGAAATCCCTCACCATTTCAGGGGTGGCATCCTCATAAACAGTTCTGCTACGATATTGTGGAGGTCCACTCTAGAAATGAAAAAAATCGTGGTTCATCAGTTACAACAGTCAGCATTTAAATTGAAACACATATCATAGCCTAAAGACGATATTGAATGTTCAAATTGAAAAATTCGGAGAAGAAAAATTTACCTCAGGGTCTCTTCTCCAAGCTTGATAGCTCATATTGGGGGTCGACCTATCCATCATCTGAATCCAAGCAGGACCTTCATCTTTTTCTTCGACTAATTGATGTAAATATTTAAGGTCATCCTCAGTCACAAAACTTGATTTTTCTTTATCTAACTTCGATGAACTGATCACCAAGAATTAAAATTTTTATTAAATAAACTTTTAAATGATGAATTAGCTTAATAATTAATCAACTAAACTAGACAAAATTAAAAAATAAAAATAAATACAAAAACAAGTTCCAAGAATTCAAGGAAGTGGAAAACTTTCCCAACCCACCTGCAATCAGGACTTGAAATTGAAGGCATAGGCAGGGATGAAGTATTTTTCTCAAATCCAAAATCAAAAATCGAGCAAAAAGAGCTGGGCACTTGTAGTTTCAAAGAATTTATGCATGGTATTGAAGGAAACAGCGAAAAGATCATCCCTGACCCTGAAGAAGAAGAAGATTCTTGTTTCTTTGTTGTACAATCAAGAAGATCCACCTTCAGATTAGCCCATTTGGGCTTCCAGGCCCACCCCACCAAAACTCCAACAAAAACAGCTATCCAGATAGGAGCCATGAACACCATCAGCTCAATCATCATATCTGCAATTGTGGGTCTTTGCAAAATCTCAAAGAAAGCCGAAATCAAAGCCATAACAGACTCACAAAAGTAATTTCCCAAAAAAAAACCACGAAAAGAAAAAGGAAAAAATCCCCTCGATTCAACGATGACTCGAGGGTTCAAAAGAAAAAGATAAAGATAGATCCCAAAACTCAAAATATGTAGTAAGGATAGAATATAAGAAGCGAAAAGAGGAATTAAAGAAAAAAATGGATAAGCATCGAGATATATCAGAATAATTATTATTTTAGTAATGGGTTTTGCAGAACAGAAACAGAAAGAGGAGGAGACAAAACTGGCTGTGCGTGAAGAAAATCAATAAGATTGAGAGGATAAGGATGGAGAGATACGCGGCGTATAGACGAGTTCTTCGGATTGCCCTAGGCCCTCCTTTATTTCATTTCACCAATTCTAAAGCTTTTCTCCCCTCTGTCCAACATTTGGCAGTTTATCCAACAGCATCTCTTGATTTTTAGTACTTATTTTCAAGGCTGCTGGTAAATACCTGCAACCATTCACTCACCCCTCCAAAACAAGTAAAAATTATTGCAACCACAAAAATTGCAGCTCAAAAATGGAGATGGAACAGTCAAATAGGGATTGAAAACCAGAGTTTGGTGATGGAGGTAAAGATAGTTGTGCCAATTTGGAATTGATCTTTAGAATAAGAAGGGTAAGTGGGACTCGATCTGGTTCAATTATATATGCTGAATTCTTGTGGTTTGACTTATTGGTGTGCATATTATGGTCTACGCGTTTCTCATTTTTCACGTTAATTGTCTTGAAAATACATTTTGACCAACAGACTTTATCAATTCGGAGTTTGCGTTCATAAATAGAAAAATATATGATCCGTGTTTCTCTTGTTTATAACAAACTAAACTATAGATCCGACCAATTAGAGGGACCCTTAACCATATTTATTTTGCTTCTAGCCTTTTCACTCTTATTTGTGAGCAAGTTATATATTAATTAATATTAGGATCATGCTACTTGTACATTTTTTTGACACTAAGTTTATTGTACCACATGTCGCATCACGATTATCCATATTTTAAACATTGCACACTTTCCCGCCAACAACACTTTGAATTTCCAAAGAAATGTCAAATTTCATGTCAACCAAACAATGTACAAGTGGCTTAATCCTTTGAATCCCTTTGTCTCTCTCTTTTGTTCTTGGGAAGAAAATTTCTTTGGTAAGAATCAAATTTAGCCCATGTTTGAGATATATTATTTTTTTAATACTAATTTTTTTATTTATTTTCAACCACATATTTTTTAATAAAATAATATTTTTCGTCACATCAATAATTTTTCCTCCTTTTTCAACCATATATTTTCCATCACATCAACACTAAAAATGCATTCTTACTCCCAAAATGTGCATAAAACAGGGGCATAACCCTTTAATTCTTTTACTCGTTTTGGTTTAAACGAGATTGTTTCCTGCAACCCAAATGCCAAATGCTGAGAACTCTTCTTTTCGATACACTAACTTTTCGTGTTTTCTCAACCATTTTTCCATGCTAATTGTTCGGGACATTATGCTAGTGTTTGATAGATTTTAACGAGCCATTACATTTTACAATAGTAATTTTAATGTTAGAAAATTCATCTTGTACAGTACATTTTCAGGAGATGGAAAATATCACTGATGTCATTTAAACTCAATTGGTCAAATTTAACCTTGATTTTAAAAAAAAAAAATTCCAGAAGATATCAACACAAGCAACTCGTGGACATAATGTAATGCAAGGGTGAGATTGGAATTGATTAATTTATGAACTACCAAATCTTCCACCATAAGTCAACACAGCTTTGTATTGCTCACCACTTTCCAACAAGTTTCATCGATGCAAACCCGCAGTTGCGGGGAATGAAAATGCATTTTTTTGCTTTTAACGGAACCCAAACAGACGCTATATCACATGATAGAGGTTTATGGGAGTTAAAGTTTGAAATTAAACGCCAAACCAATCTCATGGCACGCGGGTTCAGCCAGCCACATGATCGTCCCACGACCCAATTTTCAATAAATAGAATAAGTAACATGATAAAAAGTATCCGATATCTATCCTTGTTTTCTAAAGTCATGTTTGTTTTGGATTAAAATCAGATTTTAATTTAAGTCGAAGTCAAACAATCAATATTAACCACGTCTTTCATGGTCCCACAACTTTTCAACCACACATTTCAAAAACTTCTATCACAATATATTAAAAATCTAATTTTAATCCCCACCAAACACCCACTAAATATGTTTAGTTCAACATATCAATAATGCGTAAAACGAAAACAGGCACTTCAAGTTAGTTTACTAAGAAAAAGAAAGGAGATAAAGGACTGACCAGGATCACCATTGATGGAACTAATGAGATGCAGAGACACCTTTTTGCCTAATAACTCATGAACTCGATCAAGAACTGAACCACCCAAATCATTGAAATCTAACACATTCTTTTTCATCAACACGACTTTCCCTTTGATCTTCTTCTTATTTTCTTCTTCATTTTTCCCCGTCAAAGCCTCGACTATATGGCTCATCATCTCGCTTGCTCTGTAATGCAATAAGGTTTGGGGGAGATAGAAACAGCAAAGGTTTAACAGAGGATGGTGTAGAACTACGAGGCTGAAGCTTCTATTTATAGGCCAACAACGGGGATGCGTAATGCGTTGCTTGTTCAATTCAAAGTGTTTAACGATGGATAACCAAATTTGAGCTTTTTTTTTTTTTTCTTTAATTTGTTTGGGATATATATCCAGTGTTACCTATTCAACGTGTGGACTGGATTATTTCTTTCACCCCAACTTTTACTGCAAAGACCAAGGTTAGGTCAGCCTTTAATTCAATGCACTTAATTCTGGCCAAATCACGATTAATGCATAATTACTATAGGATTTTGACATGTAATTAGATTTCCGAAATAAGGTGGTTATTTGATAAGACTTTTGATAAAAAAAATTTAACGGATTCTTGTTTGAGCCCCATTTTTCACCAGTAATAAGTTTTGTAATAGTAAATTTTTGGAGAATGTGATTAAAAACTAAGAAAAACACTTTGGTTTACGTAAAAATTATTTTATTAAAAGAATGTATTGTTGAAAATAAGTTTGAGGAAAAATAAATTTTAGGATAATGTGGTGCAAACAAAGGAGAGCTGAAAAGTTCATTTAGTAGAACCTCTACTTTTGCTCGCTTCTCGTGGACGAACTTCCTAAGAAGTTGTCTTAAGCAATTTATTTCTAAAAACTCTTTTAGTCAAAAAAGTACTTTCAGTAAATTATTTAAACGCGTTCAAAAGTAAAAGTAATTTTTTACTTTTCAAAATCATGCAAATGGACCCTTAATGTACTTAAAAGTTGATAAACATTACGAATATGATAAAATGTGTAACTAAAATCCAATTTTTCCCGCTTAGAAAATTGATAAAACTTTAGAAAAAATTTATAATACAACCCAAATATGTCATCGATCATCTTTAGTTGATATACTCGTTCACATTGAAATTATTAGATTATTCAACGTGCATTTTTATATATATAATTGGCCCTTAATTTATACAAATGTGATAATATTTAATAGAAACTACATAATTCACGACAAGTTAGAATTTGATATATTTATTAATTTGATAAGTTTCATCTAAAGTAGCTGAATTTTCTGCATACTACTATTTAGGTCATTAAACTTTAATTTGTTTCAATTGGATCACTGCACTTTTGTTTACTTGTCATTCCAATATTTAGATTCAAACTTCACCGTTCTATCACATGTCGGCTTCCAAATTGATGAAAGTTATTTAATTGACAGTCATACAATAACATATCCCTTACATAATCATTTTAAATTGGATCACTGCACTTTTGTTTAGTTTTCATTCCAATATTTAGATTCAAACTTCACCGTTCTATCAGTTGTCGTCTTCCAAATTGATGAAAGTTATTTAATTGACAGTCATACAATAACATATCCCTTACATTGTCATTTTGTTACATATCATAAATCTCTTACATAATCATTTTGTTACATGCCAATTTATAAAAGTGCTAAAATAAAATGAACAAGTATTTTTACCATAATCATTATTTCTCCATTTATGCTTCTAATGTAGAGATTACATACAGGGACGGATCCAGGACTGAATTACAAGGCAGACTAATACGTAAAAAAAAAAAAAAAAAATTACGCAAAAAAAAAATTTTGTGCATCAAAAAAAAAATTAAATGGGCTGGGGGGCTGGACCCGGCTAGAGCATGGTCCACCCCCCCCCCCCAAATCTGTCCCTGATATAAATACGATGTAGTATGAAAATCATTCTCGTGGCAACGAAATATCCATCCAATCACATCTTCACATCTTTGATTTAAAAACGACTTTGTTTATTTCCAAATTCAAGTCTTTACTATTTTGAAATTATTGCTTTCTTTAGTTCAACGAA
>CAIGRT010005421.1:0-16401 GCA_903798405.1 Fraxinus platypoda
CACGTGCTCTACATTTGAAGTTCAAGCTATCTGGAATTACACGTAGCAGTGCAAGACAAAATCTTGACTTTTGCATTATTATTTGACTAAACTCGGATGAAGTTAGAGAATCAAACGTTGAAAGGAAAAATCAATCAAAGAAAATATAAATTTTTTTTTCGAACTGACGAAATGGCTAATTTTCAAGTGAGAATTTATCATTCTTCGGATCGTTCCACATTGTTGAAAGATTAATTTTGATGTCTCTCACATTACAATGATCTAAATTAAAGTACCATCTAAAAGAAAATGAAAAAAAAATGTAAAACAAACCTTCAAACCCCCCTAATCAAAAGAAAATTGTTATAGAAGAGGGAGAAGTAGAAAAAGATAGAGAAAATTCCCATGCCTAAAAATGGAATTCAAATTCAAATACTACTAGAGAAAAAATGCACTCTTGCGAATTTTTCGAGGATCAAATTGTCAATAAACCAAATTCTAAAACCCCCTTCTCATAGTCTCACACTCTCACTCCCTTCCAAAACCCAGCCAGATAAGGAACTAGACCTCGTTCCTCATTTCAATAGAAAGAGAAATATCCCCATTCACCTACTGAACAATCTATTCCCTCTGAAAATTGGCTGCGAAAATGGCAAACCTAAGAACAGCAATGGATGCTGCATTTTGGGACCTAAACATATCAACCCCACAAGCTCTTGATGGCATTTCCAGAGTGGTGCCTGGGGAGCCCATACCATTGGATGGTACCAGGGCTAGTAAAGCCCTAAGAATCCAACAGCTCTCTTTACTTGGAAATGGGTTTCCTCTGGGGATTATTCCATCTTATTCCCCATCCGCCAATCATAAAGAATTGGGATCTTTTGCCCTCCAGTCTCTTCTGGGCAAGGCTGCCTTCCGCGACTGGTAAAACTCTTAAAATAAAGCACATTTTCATATTTTTCTAGTGCATATATGTCTAAATATCAATTATATTATTGTAAGTGTTTTTCGGGATATTGGGCTCAGGGAAAAACTGTTAACAAAGATTAGAGATTAGTATAATTGTACATCCCTGTCATGTGTCCCAATGTGCCGGTGTGGAGGGGTTGGTGCTGCAACTTTTATAGAAAAATTGTGGAATTGAGCTTTCTATATGTAGATTGCGAGGAAGTAAAATATGTATATGCATTTGTCATCATCTTTGGTGCTTTCATTTGTTGTCAGGACATACTGGAAAATTACAATGGTGTATGTAAAAGTTTCTTACTGACATCTTTGTGCATATATTTGTGTACACGTATATCTAAGTAAAGATATTCAAGAAATGATAATCAGAAGCCTAATTTTTATATGGTTCAGTCAATTAGAAGGGTCTTCACATACATTTTTATGAGATGATGTTATATGGTGATACCTACATATTTTTGTTCCAGTAGAGATACATATGTACATATGAAAAGTTTTATCTGGTCATGTACTTATATGTTATGTTCGTGTTTTACGACATCTTATGTTTCTATTATGAACTTTGATCGACAACAGAGTGTTATGAAGATAAACTAATATTTTGGTCCTAGAGAATGTTAGGATTCTTGTACCCAAGCTTATTGATAATTCAAGATTGTTATTCTTAACATCACTCTTTGATTCCTTAAATTCTAACTTTTTACCCAGCAGTACATGCTGTCCAAGACATCATAACTTTTTGACTTATTGAAGATGACATCCCATAGTTCTTTCATGGAAAACATGTCTTTGTTGTTTATTTCCCTAGTTATGCAACTAATGCACACAGAAGATTTTGTTAAATCTATTACTGCTTCAATTCTACATTATATAGTGTTTTTCGTTTTATGACATTACAAAAGGTCTTCATAAAGAGACTTTTCCTCATATTTGTTGAATCTTTCCAGATGTCAATATCCCCTGGGCAAACGCACCCTCTGAGCAATTTTCTGGGGTTCCTTTGTTACATAACCTTTGCTAAAACATATTTTACCTCTTTATTTTCCAAAATTTGTTGAATTACAAATTGTCATGTATATATTAGTTTGATATCTGCTATAATTTTTCCTATACTAATATTTTTTGCTCAGTTATGTTAAAAAATAAATGCATCTCACCTTCCATTTGTATAAATAAAAGTAAATGTACTAATCTATGAGTTTGATGGCCTTTCATTGTGTAGGTGGCTTGGATTAATTGGACAATTTCGTCCAAAGAAATTAATATCTTCTATTAGTGCAGAGATACGTGGTGCAGATGAATGGGAGCTGCCTTTGGTTAAAGATGTAGCAAAACATTTCCTAGACAAATCACTTTATGCACTTGGCCTATGCTCACAAATATCGTTAACATCGTCATCATCCTTACTGTTGAGCACTGAAAAGCATGGTGAGAGGAAGGGCCGCCGCACCAGAGCCATTCTCCTACACAAGGCAAGATCTTGACTGCTAATTTCTTCTAGTCATATTATAATGGGGGGATGCAAATCCAAACTTTTGAAGGATCCTTATCTTGAAAAAGATATTAAAACTACTCACAAGTGAACAAACACAAAAATAGTGGCAAAACTAAGACTTGCTGTTCCTTTCAAGTATGAAAGCATTCAACAACTATTGTCATTAAACTAGTCTTATTACTTTCCCTTCCTTCAGAGTTGATTCTTATGAGAAGAATATAAATACATTTCGGTACATTCTTTTCCTATGAACTTAGCATTCAGTTGCTGTTGTCACTGTGAAAGGTAAAAATGTAAGCATTTATGCTTCTCCCATTTTTGTGAGTACAGGAGCTTGTTTTATGATCTACTTAAAAAAACAAAACGTTCCTGAGAACTTTCAATTTTGCTCTAAACCTTTTTTTTTTCCTTTATTTACAGCTTCCTGATCATGATATTACTTTGGAAGCTGCATCACCTGAGTTGTTCATAGACCATAGAGGAAAATATTGGGAAGTTCCCGAATCTCTATCCTTAGATTGTTCATCCCTTGTTTCTGAATCTGGATTGCGATATCGTTTTGGCATCCATAGAAATAATGGTCCTCCTCACGCTGTTGATTCCTCAGATAGCAATACACCTCTTACTTTAATGCCTGGGGTGTGTGTCAAAGCTGCCTTTTCTTATGAGAAGAATAAAGATTTGTGGAGGCTAAAGGAAAAAAAAGAGGATATCATAATCGAGACAGACCAAGGCCGATTTTTGCGACCTTCATATGATATTCGTCTTAGAGAGCCTCATGCAGCAGTATCTGGAATTATAGGTAATTTGGATGTTTCTCAGAATTCTCTTATTGGTAATTCTATCTTTTTTTGCATGTGTTTTATATTTAATCTCTCAGTATGAATTCAATTTAGCCCCTATTCGACAACCATTTTTACGAAACACTTTTTTTTCTCAAACTTATTTTCAACCACACATTCTCACACTAAAATATTTTGCTTGTAAACCAAATTTTTTTTCCTACTTTTTCATTCTCCGAAAAATCACTATTCCAAAACTCATTTTCTCCCCAAAAAAACTCTTTATAATGGTTGTCAAATAGGTGCTTATTGAATTTGCAAGATGTCGTGTCCAACGCTGCTGAATTTTTATCTTGGCTTCTAACATCGGGAATATTATGTTGCTGTTTGTGGATGCTCTTTTTATCTGCATCATCCTTTAGTTTAGATATTTTTGGGGAATGGCCTGTGATCTACTTGTATAATTTGGGTAACTGATTTAAGAAACAAGAATTGATCAATGTTGAGAAGATGTTGGGGTTTTCATGTGAGCTGTGTCAATAGTAGATGAATTTTGAGCCTGTATTAATTTCTTTAGGATATTTGAAATGATCCTACACGGGCTTCTGAATTTTCAAGAAAATATTTCCTAGATGTTACCTTGGATTATTGTTTTTAGAACATATATTTTTTTCTCAAAGTTCAATTATCTGAAACTAGCTTTTTCGAATGATGATGATTGGATATCCTGCAGGTATCTTTGATCTATTGTTTGTTTGGATTGTAATTTGTGGGCACACATTTTCCTTACTGCCTGGTCGTCTTGTGATGATTTTTTCTACTTTTATCATGTTATATTTTGTTGCCCCTTTTTTCAAATCTAGGGGGTACTTGTGCGGCATGGTTTGGAGGTGGAAACAATTTGCCCGCCATTGAGTCAATGGAAGGCGCAGATAGCATTTCTTCAGGTGCTACGAGTAGAAGTCGTTTTGGGGTCGATTTATTTGGCTCATCTTGCTATACTTATCAACATGGAAAATTCAGAGAGCTGTTTGGAGACCTCACTAGGATAGATGCTCGCCTGGATATTTCTTCAGCTTCAACTTTAGCCAAAAAAGTTTCCAACCTTTTCCACAGTGCGTCAAATAATGGTGCACCAAATTTACTGTCTTCTGTTGGACTTAACTTGATATTTCAGCAGCAGGTGGGCTATATTTTTCTGCATTCTTCTATTATAACATTTTTATGCCCATAAGACTATTAGAAACTCGTATTAGAGAGTTGGTACTGTTTTTCAGTTCTATTGATTGAATGGGGAGGAGATGTTGGTTTTACAAAGTCGACCATATTGTAGAAAATCATTAATTGATGGGATAAAATATGAATGTGGAAAATTGTTTTTCCTTTACTTCTACTTTGAAGAGTAAAACTAGACAAAGTCTGCTGAAGTACTAGCCGACACCAATGTAAAATAGATGATGCTGTATCCTCTGGGATAAAAAATTCACGGGTTGTTTAAAATTATGCAGGTTGCTGGCCCCATTGTTTTTCGAGTAGATTCCAAGTTTTCGCTCGATTCATCATCCGGGAGGCATGGCCCACAACTGGAAGATCTGGTATACAGCTTGAATTACTCTTTAAGGCTCCTACGGTCTGGGAAGGTAATGGCATGGTATTCTCCGAAGAGGAAAGAAGGGATGATTGAGCTACGACTGTTTGAATTCTAACTCTTGCCTCTAAATCTTTACATAGTTTAGGGCAGTTTTAGTTTTTAAACACCACTCGTGTCTACTGTCTCATGGTGGGAAAAAACTTATTCTGGCTAGTGTCTCACTTCAATTTGCATTTGGATAATTCAACAATGCTGTGTTAAGATGGCATTTAGATATACCTTGAACTCTGTTTTTTTTTTCGGCAACCTTTTGAGGGAAATGCAAAGTTCCACATACTTTGGGCGGTGGTCGATATTTACATACATTTTTCGATCGTGGTTTATTTTTCATTTGCAATTTACAAAATCTCTCAGCATTATCATTTAACATAAAAGTTGTGGCAGTTAGACAGCTGTTTAAAATTGAGCATATCAACCTTTATTGTACACGTCTCTGTAAGGATAAATAATTTAGGAAATTTAAAATTGGCTTTTCTTGTTAAGCAAATAGATGAACCAAATCTCTTAATTTACCAGACCTCAGAAGCATAGAATTTTGAAGCAATCCATCTACACGTTTTTTTTTTTTGGATGTTTAAAGATTTGATAATTGTTCTGTCTATTATTAAGAGACCTAGTCCATATGATGAGAGAGAGAGAGAGAGAGAGAGAGAGAGAGAGAGATTCTATTTCTATTGGCCAAAAATGGGTTTTGCTTAACCTAGAATTTGATGCTCATGGTTTTAAAAAAACGAATTAGACAATGTGATGTGATAACATTTTGGTAAATTTAATTAAGTTTTAAAATGACAAGTGACATAGTAATTCGGAGATGTTTTAAAGTTCAATGATGATCGAGAAATATTTTAGAAAGTTTAGTAGTATCTTGGTAATTCAATGGCATTTGGGATACATTTGAGAAAGTTTAGTGGCCATTGAAATATTTCAACTCTAGTAAGGTCTTGGTCTAGAGGTGACAATTGAGTCAGGCCTCGTGGGCTAGCTCATGAAAAATTCGAGTGCTAGTTGACTCGAGCCTCCCTTCTAATTTGGCGAACCGACTTGCGAGCTCAGTTGAAGAGTTTGCCACGAGCTGGAAAAAATCTCCAAATTTTATCTATAGAAAAATGCTCAAGAGCTGAGTCGAGCTCAACTTATAGAAAATGAGCCAACTCAAGCTTGGCTCCAAGCCTAAAAGGAGGGCTCACGAGCTGGCTTGACTCGATTTATTGCCACCCCTAGTTTAGTAAAATGAATGGCCTAAGAACTTGTTTATGAGCCATTTCTTTATTTCTGAAACTAATGTGCATATATCCCTATGTCAAACAGCATCTAATATATGCAAAGTATATTCATTCTCTTGAAATTAATGACTATTTACGTGCATCAACACACAAATTTATTATTCAGTTCTGTTTAGTTGCTGTTTTACTTCTCAGTTGGAATATAATTCTCATACTTTGAATTCAATTTGTGACTA
Organism: Fraxinus platypoda; assembly: GCA_903798405.1. Taxonomy (NCBI): domain Eukaryota; kingdom Viridiplantae; phylum Streptophyta; class Magnoliopsida; order Lamiales; family Oleaceae; genus Fraxinus; species Fraxinus platypoda. The sequence goes on from CAIGRT010005421.1 coordinate 6,333, forward strand.
ATTTAGTAATATTAACTGAAATGATTGTGGTGGACGTAAGGTTGCATTCTTGAAGTCTAGGTTATATCGAGATTATTAGAAATAGGATACGTTTTTTTTTAACTTGCACAATATCCAAATTTCGATAAGATGGAACAACTTGGCGTAACGCGTCCAAATTATGTTCAAACATAATCGAAAAATATTTATTCATTTTTATCCTCAACTGTCATACTAAGTCGACAATGCTTGGGTAGTTGGATTGGAAGTTATGCATGAAATAGTGAAGAGATCCAATAATTTCGATTCGAGATCTTCTAATATTAACTCGTTGTTTATTTTTATTACAGTGAAGGAGATTATTGTTTGTAATATTGTACTATGAAATTGAAATGAGCACAAATATTTAGAGAGGACAAGTATGATTCGTTACGAGCCACGTGTCTATACGTCCCTCGTGGAAAGTGTGACATCAAAGTAGTAGTAAATGGAGACTATCATTCGGCTCGAACTTCGAAATTGTTTTGAAAAATAAAAAATCTCAAGATGCATTTACTTTCTCCCTTTAATTTTCTCATTCGTCTCTCTCTTCTTCCCCCCTCTCTGTAACCTGTCGGAATCCCATCCTCCGACCACCGTCTTCATCGCGGACCACCACCGATCGACTGCCCATCTCCGGGCGACTAAAAAACAACCCTCAATTTAGTCCAAATAACAATTACTTGAAACGAGGGTCGTGATCCCGTTTCGTGCAGCCCAAAGAAATCTATGATTCCGACGACGTCCGTTCAATCCATGGTCGCGGACCACATGAGTCACATTCCTCTCCCTCTGGCACACCTAACCCAACCATGGGTCAAGCCCAATTTCAACCACAGCTCGCTGATTTTATGGGTGAACTTAGGGTTGAAAACTGAAAATTTGTGGTGGCTGTGGTTGGTGATGATGATGGTGGTAGCACCGTGTGGTGGCGATTTTTGTAGTGGTGACAGTGGTTGGTGATTTGGCGATTGTGTGGTGGCGATTTTTGTGGTGGTAGCTGTGGTGGTGGTTTCGACGACGGTGGTGTTTGTTGGGGTGATGTTGTGGCTATGGTGGTGGTTCGACGACGGTGATGTTGGGGCGGCGACGATGACGACAGCGGTTGGTGGTGTTCTGCAAGCGGCAATAGTGGTGGTTGGGGGTGATAATAACTGAAAACAATGAAAACGCGTTTTGAAAATTTTGGCCAAGTTATAACTGAACACACCCAAAACGAATTTATCGTTTTGGGTTTTCTTCGTAAATTTTAAACTCGTTTTCAAAAACGCGTTTTTGAAATAGGAAAGAGAACGCGTTTTTACTCTTTTGTAAAATCGAAAACAGAGAATAACTTGAAAACGGCAAAGAAAACATGCCCTAAATCATCATCTTGTTATTGGTTGTTGAGGCTTGAGGAGTGACCATCTCTAACCATTCGATCGACTAGAGAAATGTAGTAAATTTTGACTGAAGATGCAACAAACTCTTTTCATTGTAGTCCCCCTATTGCATAAAATTATTTATTCAATAAAAGATTTTTCTTAATATTTTGATTATGGTCGAAGTGAAATATTGAACACCTTAGTCCAGGTTCTGGATTTGGGGGGGCTTTTGCTACGAAAATAAAATAGTTTCTATCTTACACACCCAAATAAATTAGCACACTGTACACAAGCACCTCTCTCCCTCACTCACTCACTCACTCTCTGACTTGCGAGCCGAGCGATCATTCCGTAATCAGTATGATTCGCCGCGCCTCCACCGGCCTACTCTCCCGCTCCATCGTCACCGGAGTCCAACACCGCCACTTCTCCTCTACCGAAGTCCCGGCGGCGGACGAGCTATTCATGATGGCCTGGAAGAGAATAATGCCAAATTTGGACCCACCCAAGACTCCCTTGGCTTTCATGCGGCCGCGGCCGTCCTCAATTTCTGCGGCGGACATTACTTCGAAGCTCACCGTCAACTTGGTTTCTCCATACTCGGAATTCTCCAACAGAGAGGTCAGATTCATGCTTCAACTGATTCCGTCAATAAACAATTAAACAGCCCCATTTCATTTATTCGGAGAATTTTCCGCTTTCTAATTTGTTGTTCGGTCAGAATATTATCTTATTTGTGTTTGGATTGTTATAGTTGCTCTTATGTTATCTGGGTTTTATTTTGTTACTTGCGGAATATGATTCTATTAGAGAATAACCCTGCTCTTTGTAGGCGATTAATATTAACGAAATTTTTCTTACTTCTTCAAAAAAATAAAAAATAAAAAACTATGCTTGGATTGGGTTATTTGCAACTGCATTTCCTAATCATTGGTAACTTTTACACTTGTATCATCGTCTTTTTTCTTACATTTAACTCCTTAACCATCAACCTTCCATTTTTTTAGCTGTTTGGGCCGCATAATTTGTATAAAAGGAAAATTTGGCCTCAAGTTTAATCGAGTGAAATATATGTATAGAAGGAAGTGAGAAACAGAAAAGAAAAAAATTACCCCCAACCCCGAAAGCAGCCTCCCCACCCAGGCAGCTCGTAGGAAGTGTATTTTAGTGGTTGAAGCTGCCAGGTTCTTATTATTTTTTTTTCACAAGAACTTTGATGTTTAGTTGGATTTCCAGATGTCAAGTCATTGAAGTAACCTTAGCCCAATATGTTTGACGTTAGATTGCAAAATAACCAATAAAACACATTGCATTAGAACTATAGTTAATAAATTGGACCTTATTGTTCTTATATAAATTAAGCCCCTGTTTGAGCCCCATTTTGGGGGGAAAATGTGTTTTGGAATGGTGATTTTTGGAAAATGTGTGGTTAAAGAATATGGAATTTATTTGGGATTATGTGTAAAATTATTTTATGGGAGAATGAGTTGATGAAAATGAGTTTTGGGAAAAATGGGGCTCAAACAGTGGCTAAATAATCCTGACAAACAGGGCTAATAAAATTTGAACACACATTATAGCTAACGAATTTCACCTTACAATTTCAGAGAAAACTGTGACAAATTAACAATAGGAGTAACATTAAATTGGGTGTCCCCATGCTGCAAAAGGTGTTTCAAGAAATCTCCTCTGAGAAAATATCTAATAAGTTTTAAACATGTGTGGCAGTATGCAAAACATTACGGAAATAAAATAGGAATACTTCAAAATACGTTAGCATTCAGCATGTTTGGAGCATTTTGTGAAACAGACAATTGTTGTTTCAGGTGTTGTCCTTCAGGAATACAAATGTGATTATAGTAGTGTTCTTTCTAGGATTACAACATACCAATTTAAGAGAGAAAATATAAATATTGTAGTTGTTCACAAAGAACAATCACCGGAATGTTGTACAATAATAGTTCACTAATCGGTTACATACTTCTAATGCAGCAGATGCCGTAGTCTACAGCTCAAAAAATATGCCAAACTTCTGTTTTAAGTTTACAGTGTCATACTAGCACTGTAGCAATTTCATATTGTAAAATGAGATATATGATATATGCTCTATTGTGGGAAAATGTAAACTGTATATTGATTGAAAATGATAAAAGGTGCTATACATTTATATGATTCAGTAAGCACTAATCTAGGTAAATCAAATCGGAGCTAATGTAGGAAAATAATAAATAATAGCCTATCTAAATCCCTGAAAATTAGGAATTATGTGCTATAATATATAGTCATATAATAAAGCTTTTCCTAATTGCTTATATCATAGAAATCTCCCAGCACCCTTCAAGCTGGAGAATAAAGATTCTCCATTCCCAGCTTACAAATGATTTTTGGAAGGCTGAGCTTGGTAGTTCTTTTGTTAAAATGTCTACAAGCTGATCACATGTTCCCACATATGGAGTACAAATCAAACTGTTGTCCAATTTTTCTTTTATAAAGTGACAACCAACCTCTACATGCTTTGTTCGATCACGTTGTACTGAATTATATGCAATTTTGATCGCAGACTTGTTATCCCAAGAAAATACCTCAATCTTCCAATTCCTTTATTTCAAATTCCTTGGCTAAACTTTGTCGAAGTATCTCCGTTTCCTTAGAATAATTGCAAGTTACTACTATGTCATCTACGTAAACCAACAAAGTTGTAACTCCTTTGAGGCTGAGTGTTTGATGAACAATGTGTAACCCCCTCTATTTATATTTCATTGCCAAAATTACTTAACAAATTTCCCAAACCATGTCCTTTTGGGATTGCTTAAAACTATACAATGCTTTCTTCAGTTACAAACTTTTCCTTCGCTAGAGACTGCATCAAAGCCTAAAGGAACCTCCATAAAGATCTCCTCATCCAAACCTCCATGCAAGAAAGCATTTTCTACATCGAACTTTTGCAATTTCCTTTCGAAGTTAGCAGCCAAATATAACAACACTCTCACGGTGTTCATTTTTTCGACTGGGACAAAGGTTTCTTGGTAATCAATACCATATGTTTGAGTATATCCCTAGGCCACCAACTTCGCTTTATATTGTTTTAATGATCCATTGGTTTTGTATTTAATTGTGAACACCATTTACAACCCACAGTTTTCTTCCCTCTAGGTAACTCTACCATTTCCCATGTTCCATTTTTTCTCAAAGGCTTCCATTTCAACTTTCATGGCTTTTCTCCAATTCTCATTGCTAAGTGCCTCAGTCAAGGTGTCAAGGTTTGTGGAATTGGTAGAGTATGCAGGTGAATGATGAAAGTTTTATGGAATTGTGACAATTTATCAAAGACATGGAGTGTGAAAGTGGGTGTTGGATACATTTCCTAGTGGCCTTTCTAAGAGCATGGATAAGTGAATGAATGTTTCTTTTTCGTATGAAGTGACACGAAAGATTGTTTTATTCCCGGCCTTGATTTTATCCATGCATTGGAACATCTATAGTAGCTTTGCTCCTTGAGGAAACTTGCAGCGGTGCATTAGCAAAAGTTCCAGGTTTGGTCTTTGAAGGGTGATTGGTTCAGTTTCAGGATTTTTCTTCATTTTCAGCAGTCTGTGTTTTCATTTTTGGCAGGAGTTTCAGCTGATGTCTTAGGTGCTTTTTCAAGTCTAATGGAAGAGAACAGAAGGTCTGAAAATTCAGTTACAGCGAGTGAAGAAGGATCCTCCTTATCTTCACTAGATAAGTGCTCCCCTTAGGATAAGGAGCTGAAAAATGGTTCTCTTTTTCTACAAAAGTAACATCCATAGAGACAAAATACCTTTTTGTAGGAGGATAGTAGGACTTATATCCCTTGTGTAGGTGAATATCTGACAAAGACGCACACCTTAAAAGCTATAGGATCCCATTTCCCCTTGTTTTGTGAATGAATATGTACGAATGACACACCCAAAAGTTTAAGGACTCATGGGAAGCGTGATTATCTGGGAAGAATTTAGTAGAATTCCATGGGATTTTTCGATCCTAAAACTCTAAATGGTACTCAATTTATGATATGGGCTGCATTTAAAATGGCCTCCCCCTAAATGAATTTGGCACATGTTTTTGGAATAATGGTGGTCTTGTTACATAGAAAATATGACCATTTTTCCTTTTGGCTACTTCATTTTTGTTGGGATGTGACAACACAAGATGATTCGTGAACAATTCCTTCCTTTTTAAAGAATGATGAAAATACTTGATTAAAGAACTCTCTCCCATCGTCAGTCCTCAATCTTTTTATGCACACCCTGAATTGATTTTTTTACCATGGAATAATAAATGGGGAATACAGTACTCACATCATTTATTTTTATTTTTGTTTATTTATTTTTGTTTTAAGAAGAAGATCCATGTCACTTGTGTACAATCATCAATGTAAGAGACGAACCATCTAGCTCCCGAGACATTGGCAATTCTTGAAGGTCCCCAAATATCACTATGCACCAAGACAAATGGAGAAGATGTTCTTGTATTAATGGAATTGAAACACATTTATGTTTGGAAAATTCACAAACATCACAATGGAAAATTTAAATCAAGTGACTGAAATAACATAGGAAACATGATCTTAAGAACACTAAATGAAAGGGTGTCCAAGATGGAAATGGTGGAGCAAAACTTGGTCTTTATTGGATAAATTGGTCTCGGTCAAAAAGGATAACGGAGAAGTGTCTTATTGCTAATGCTGCCACTTGCTTCTTCAAGATAGTATAGTCCGTTTCGTTCCTTAGCACACCCAATCTTCCTCTCGTAGCCAGGTCCTGAAAAACACAGTAAGTTGGAAAACATGTTATGATACAGTTTATATCATTCCGTAACTCCTTGATTGATACAAGATTAGTATACAATTTTGACACATGTAGCATATCATTTAAAACTAAGGATGTAGAAAGGCAGATTTTTCCTGGGCCTGCTATAGTAACCGATGGCCATCCACAATGGAAATCTTTTATTGCTTGGGCGGGGGCTTTAGGACAAAAAGTGGCACGAGGAATTTGTCATATGATCAGTGAATCCTGAGTCAATGACCAATAAACCCAATAGATCTGAGAATAAAATAAATGGAATCTATTAGGCTAACTATGTGCTCTTGCAAAGATAAGAAGTTGATGCATTGAGATATGAAAAATGCTGACCTTTAGAGTTAAGTATGGGTTGATTCTAGGAATTAAAGGTCCAGGTGAAAGGGTTTGAGAGAAAAGTGAAAGTGATTAGAGACTCGTGGCTTTTATTGGTGAAGATGGGCAACATTTTGATCTACTTTGAAATTGAGACTGTGTCCAGGGATTGATGCTTTCCTGTTTATTCAAAGTGCAGTGAGATTACTACATTATGTTTGCTTAAATTAACATGTAGTTGATACTCATATGATTTCCCAAATATCAAGTTCAGTTGTTCCGATCATAATTGATGATACACAAGCAGTTTGTGGTTTATTCACGTGTCTTGTGATGTAGTAGTGGTGTACTTATGTATAAAGTGGGAATTTGCAGCCGCCTTCTCATTTGAGATTATGCTTTTTACTGGGGTTCTTACCGCACATGAAACAGTGCAATTATTTCTTTCCAAAACTAATCATTAGTAACAAATATACCTGTGCTTCAAGGCTATGATTGTGTGAACTTGTTGCACAGTTGAAAGAAAGTGGGAAGGATCTAAAAAATCATGTTCTCTCTTTTTCAATTAGAACAACTACTAAGTGGATATAGTGAAAGTTTTAAAGCTCCTTTTTCTTCGACGAAGACATCATGTTTGTTCAATTCTTTTTTCTTTTCTTTTTGTGAGGGTGCACTTGAAGCAAGAATATCTTCTTCAGACTGCATTTGCTTTGACTTCTTATTGTTTATATTCTTTGAACTTGTCGACCTTAGGGGACGTCTTCTGTTTCCTGTCTCATGTTTACAATCTTGTTATTTAAGGTCGACATGGTTATAGTACCCGCGACAACAGGGCAGATGGGTATTCTCCCTGGACACATGGCATCAATCTCAGAGCTAAAACCCGGTGTCCTGTCCATTCATGATGGGAATGATGTAAAAAAGTACTTCATTAGCAGTGGTTTTGCATTTATCCATTCAAATTCCGTAGCTGATATAATGGCAACTGAGGCAGTGCCAATTGAGCAAGTTGACCCTGCCTCTGTACAGAAATGGCTCGTCGAGTTCACTCAGAAGTTAAGCTCAGCGTCAACAGATTTGGAGAAGGCTGAAGCCCAAATTGGAGTGGACGTGCTGGTTGCTTTAAATTCTGCTCTCTAAGGATAACACAATCTCCCTTTTTGTATTATGTCACAAATTAAATGGACAGCAACAATTTGATATGATGAATTGAACATAAATAAATGATAGTTAAAAAAATAAGTAAATGAGATACTTGTCCACCATAAGTCTAATAGGTGGCGACAATTTGATATAAAGGATTGAAGATAATTAAACCATAGTAAGAAAGAGAGGCTAATGAGATATTTGTCCATTACCCAACTAATCATAATTTTCTACTCTTTTCTTCTATTTATTTAGTTGTGCTTGAAGTCGCTCCTGCTATTGTAGCACTAATTTTCTGGTTTGGGAACCAAATTTGTGCCCTTTTACCCCTTTTCATGGAGATTAATTCTAATTGTAAATAGAAAAAAGACAAATTGAAGGAGATATTTCTCTTTTTTTTCTTTTTCTTTTGTCAACAGAAGGAGATTCTTCTTTGTCTCAATTCATTTATTTATATTTTAAAAGGGGTATGAAAGTTATTTTCTTTTTAAAAAAAAAACAGTGACATCATTGATTTGACAAAGTGCCCATGAAATTTCCACCCACCTTATTTGCTTTTCACAAAAACTGATCAGATCCTTTGAATCTGTCCAATTTGTCGTCTTTTACACTTTCTCAGTTTGCATTCATTTCTCTCTACTTAAGGCTCTCTTTGAACCAAATTATTGTAGAATGATAATGAAAAATATAATCGTTATTAGGGTCCACATAAGAGATAGATTGAGCCACCTTATTGTAGAATGAGAATGAAAAATATAGTCGTTATTAGGGCCCACACAAGAGATAGAATATTTGAATTTAAATATTGATGTGATGGATAACGATCATATTTTTCATTTTAATGCGATAATAATGTAGATCAAACGAGGGCTAAATTTTAATCAAACATTAATTATAATTATATATTTAAATTTATTTATTTTTCTTTTTTAAAATATAAATTTTTTATAATAAAAAATAAAACTTAAAAAACGGGTGATAAAAATTTTACTAATGATTTCATGTGTGGGTGAGAGAAACAACTCGCTCACAACTTTTATTTAATTTTAAAAATTGGTAAGAAAAATCACCATTCCAGACTAGAAACACAGCGAAACAAGAACAATCCATAATTTTGTTTTTTATTTTTTTTTCGTTCACTCTTTTCTCACCTTTCTTTCTTCATATTTTCGTTATTTTTCTTTCCATTCCTCTTCTAGTAAGCCTCTGTTTACAATTATTATTTCGAAATTCTTTTTTCTATATACTTATTTTTAAACACATATTCATACAATAAAATATTTTACACGTAAATTTAAAACTTTTTTTAACTTTTTTACCACGCATTCTCTAAAAAAATTACTTCAAAACTCCATTTTCCTCAAATAATAGTTGTCAAACATGAGCTTAATTGAAAATATCTTCCGTTTCTTCCTTTTCTTTTAAATCAAAGCAAATTTCTTTTTAAAAAATAATAATAATTTGAATGAATAAACAATAAAACCACACATTTAAGATGTGACTTTTAAGACTTGTTCCAAGCTCCATAATCAATTTTGAATTCTGCTACACTTACAGTCATTGGCCTCTCTAATTAATGACTGTACAAGTAGTATTTTTGATCAAATTTTTGGTACTCTAAAGTGATTAATTAGTGGGCCCCACACTAATTAGAGAGGGTCTAATGACTGTACAAGTAGTATTTTTGATCAATTTTTTGGTACTGTGGAGTGATGACACGATCATGCTTAATTAGAGTCTATAAAGCTATCAAATGGGCACATAATAACATGCTAGGGACCCATTTCCCATCCCTAAAAGTTTGTAGTCGTGTAGGTTCAATCTGAGAAGACTTCTACTTTTCGCAAAAGAGCTTTCTGAAAAAACTTCTGTAAATTAACTTTTTTTCTAAAAAAATTTTCTAGTCAAATAAAGTACATTCAAAAAATTATTAAAGCAGATTAAAAAATAATTTTTTAGTCTCAGAAATAACTTATAATTTTTCGAAGTATTTTAGTTTAACACATGTATAATAAAAAGGAGAAACATCAATGATTATAATTACACAAATGGGATAGTGAAAAATAAGAAAATGACTTTCACTTTTTCTATATTCTAAATTAAAGTAATTTAGTTGGGACACTCTTGCAGTCACCATTCATCATAATACACCGTTCCAAACACGTTCCTACGTGCGATTAAGACTTGTTTGGCAAGAGAAAGTGAAAAATATGACAAGAAAATTATGGACTACTCTAATTCGAATCTTGATATTTTATTGGTTAAGAATAATAGACTTTGTTGTCTTTTGAATACAATTTGATTCGCAATTAATGAAATACAAGTGATTAGACACGTTGATTTCGAATAATGTTCTTAAAAGTTTATTGAATGAAAACTAATATATATCTTCTATATATTAAA
>CAIGRT010005431.1:0-13608 GCA_903798405.1 Fraxinus platypoda
TTTATATCTAATAGATTTGATATAAATACTAAATATTTGTATGGTGTTCGGAACATGAAGTTTGTGGAAATACTGCTCAAATTATGGGCATAATTTTCAGATTATACAATCAAAACGGTGCGTCTTATTAATGTTAGTGACCCTAAATCTCAACTTTTTTGAAATCTTTAAATAATAGATTACTCAGTTATTTTTACCAATAATGATCTAGAGAGTTAATATCAGGAATTCTAATCTTCTCATTTGCTTGTACTATTAGGTTTAAGAAGTTATCAAGTTTGGCAAGGGTATTTCTTCATGCTTGAAATACCTTGAGACAGTGCATTGGACTGAGGAAGAAGAGAAATTGAGAATTTTGTTTTCCAAAATTAAGTTCGATATTGTACTGCAACAGGCATTTTAGCTAGACTCTGTAGTCTTGGTTCCGTTGATTTCCAACAAACTTTAGCTAAACAATTTGTTTGGTTGATAACCACGTGTTGATGGCAATGCTAGAAGTGCATTGAAGTATTTGGTTAAAGGTCTATTGTGCAAAAGCTTAGTCTATAAGAAGGATTTCCTTGATCTCAATAAAGAGAACATATTTGTCATTTTNGCATTTTAGCTAGACTCTGTAGTCTTGGTTCCGTTGATTTCCAACAAACTTTAGCTAAACAATTTGTTTGGTTGATAACCACGTGTTGATGGCAATGCTAGAAGTGCATTGAAGTATTTGGTTAAAGGTCTATTGTGCAAAAGCTTAGTCTATAAGAAGGATTTCCTTGATCTCAATAAAGAGAACATATTTGTCATTTTGTTGTTTGTGAGTCATGTCTGAGCTCACTAGTTAGTCTGTTTGAGCGCATCTCAAAGTCGACAAAACGTGAGAAAGATCGACCTTTGTTGGAGCGCATCTCAAAGTAGGTTGACAATAATTTTTTAAGCATATATTGCTATTAGTAGTTGAAGTGAAGACAAAACATATCTAGATTTCCCTATTGAACAACTAAATTTATGTATTTCTACGAGACTATATTGATGCATGTTTTAAAATATATTATTGGCGTGATTATTACTGTTCATATTCGCAGTCCTTGAAAAACCTATTTAATATTTACATTTGCCAATTAAGGAATTTTCTAAATACTAAAATCATACCATGAAATCTATTTAATATGTATATATTAAAATAAAAAGAATGTTATTGAAGATGTAACCGTAACAATTAAAGAATGTTATTAAAGTCGAAATTATAACAAAAAAAATGCGATCAAATTAAAAATGGATTGCACAAAAAGAATGTTATAAATACTAAAAATATGACGTTGAAAGAATATTATTTAAAAGTTTTTTATAATACTTTATAATATCATTAAAGAAATGTTAAAATAGAGGTACGACTTTTAATAACATCACCTACGATAGCATTCCGAAAAATACTATAGAACATGATAGATAGCATTTTTTTGCAAGCTATAGATGAGTTAATATGTTGTAGTACATCCATGTCCTTTTTATTAGAAATTAATTAACATTAATATTCATTTAATTAATATTAATTAGAATTTCACATTCAAAAATGCAGTTCATGTTCACGTCTATGTATACTACTTAGCATACAATTTCACTTAATTAAAAGTTAAATTATATTCATTTAATATAAATGAATTAACATTCATTGTCACGTATATATTTCTTGCCATTTATTCTAAATCAATTGACATTCACGTTAATTCATGTATCATATTTGCCATCTATCTTCTTTTATGCATTTAATTCTAATTCTAATACTCACATTAAAGTATGCATCTCACGATTTACGTGCATGTATAATAATTAACATTTATTTTCAAGAGTTTGCATTTCTCTCATATTCAGATCAAAATGGTAAATGGAGGGTCAAATATTACTTTCACAAAACTTATGAAACATTTCGAAATAATTTGCAACGCAAATTCAATTTTGACTAGTTATAATAAAACAAAGCTTAATATATCAATATCGCTTTTTTTTAATAACCACACAATATTTTAATTGCTTAAAGCTTCATAACATTTACACATTATCACGTTTATATCCCCAACTTGTTTTCGTCACGTTTGTATTCTCAAACTGACACTTGTCTTTGATTACAATTTTTATCTAAAAAATTCGTTTAGATGGAATAAAAAGGCTTATTTGTCCGTATATTTAAATAAGTAAAAATATATAAAATAATTTTGAGACCAAATATTTGTCCCTCGTTTTAAATCACGCTAACCATATTTTTGGATGAAAATCTTGATTAGTGACAAAATTTGCTAGTTAATGAAATGGTTAAATTAAGCCCTTGTTTGCCAATCATTATTTGGGGAAAATGAAGTTTTGAATAGTGATTTTTAGGAGAATACGTGATTAAAAAGTAGGGAAATATTTTGAATTTAAGTGCAAAATAATTTATTGTGTAAATGTGTGATAGGAAATGAGTAGGTAGAAAAAAGAATTTAAAAATAATAATTGGCAAACGTGGGCTAAGAATGTGATGACAAAAGTTAAAAATATAAGTATGAAAAAACTTAAGAATCTTATAATATAATTAAGCTCTTGTTTGATGGCCGTTATTTGGCCAAAACAATGTTTTAAATAGTGAGTTTTAGGATAATGTGTAGTTAAAAAGTAGAAAAATGTTTTGATTTTACGTACAAAACATTTTTTTATGTGAATGTGTGGTTGAAAATAAGTACGTAGAAAAAATAATTTTCAAATAATGATTGTCAAATAGGGGCTTAAATGTGATGTATTTATAAAAAAATATGACGGATTATAATCAAAACGACTTGGACGTGGGTGTATATTCTTTTACTTGTGCACTTTAAAATGCCCCGATCTTCATGAGCCGTTTTTCAATTTTGTCCAACTAAAGAATGTTGAAAGCCCAACTAAAATTTTCCCCCATCAACGAATGAAGCAATTGGCCCTTGTTTGAGCTCCATTATTTTTCAAATTCATTTTTTCAATACTTATTTTCAATCGTACATTCTCTCATAAAATAATTTTACACGAAAATTCAAAACTTTTCCTTATTTTTCAACCACATATTCTCCAACTTTTTACTATTCCAAATGTATTTTCTTGGTAAAATGGAGCCAAACAGGGCTTAATTTATACCATGTTCGATACATGTTTTTGAATGGAGAATGCATTTTAAATAGTGATTTGATGAAAAATATATGATTAAAAAATAAGAATTTTTTTTGGATTTACGTGTGATATTATTTTATTGAATAAAGTGTGGTTGAAAATGAGTTTTGAAAAAATGATTTTTTGTGAGAATGTAGATCAAACATGGTGTTAGTGTAACTTTTATATTTTCAAATTACTATATATTTCTCAAGTAAGATTATTTGTTTACAAATAATTAGTAGATGGGCCTAAAATTGTATCTTCAAATAATTTAGGGAGCCCATGTTTGATATTAATTTACATCAAATTTTAATTTAAGTCAAAATCAAACAATCAATATTAATTACTTATTTTTTTGAATCCCGCAAATTTTTAACCACACTTTCAAAATCTACTAAAAATCTAATTTTAATTCCCGTCAAATAGGGGCGGGATATGATGAAAGAGAACTTAACAAACAAATGATTTTTGTAATTTATACATATTTATTTTATTTTTCATTCTTAAATATAAAAACAATAGGAAAGGAAAAAAAAAACAAAACTGTATTTTATTTTTTCATTTTTTACAATAAAAATGTATTTAGATAAAATAATTATTGATGTGAAATCACTTTGTGCACAAAGAAGAAAAAGATTAGTTCTCTTTCAGCTACATAATTCTTTTATCTAAACTAAAAATAAGAAAAAATATCTCGAGAAACTATATTTTTAAATTATATTATAAAGACAAAAAGGTAAATTGAAAAATTAGTCGTTATTGTTGACTTTTATTAGACGAGTGAGACCCAATAACGATTATGTTTTCAATTTTAATTAGATTTTAAGCTTAGTCAAACATGCTCTTAGATAATAATAATAGTGTACTTTACTCTAATAAATGTTATAGACGTCGTTACCCCTTGTTTAATCTAACCCACTAAAAAATTTAGTTCTACTAAAATTTTAATTAGTATCAAGAACTCATTCTTATTTCGAATTCAAAAATTTCGAGAAATAGATTGGGAATAGTGCTACTAAAAATGTAAACGTTTAAAGATGATAGCCACAATTTCTTCAATTTTAAAATAAATTTCAAAGTGTTTTGATCACAGTCGATCGAACATAATATCTATGTTTCACCCCATAGCAGGTCGAACGTATTGAAATTGGCAAAATTCATATAAATTATTTAGCCTCCAATTATAAATAAATAAAAATTAATGATGAATAAATGGATAGTGCTTTTTGGTTCAAAGGCTTAGATCCAGACAAATGGTGAATTCACTTTATTACTCTTACTTGCGCTATGTATGTATAATTGTTGAAAAATAAAAATTAAAAGGATTAAATTGCAAAGATCAATAGTTAAGGGAATCTTTGAGATTTTCCCAAACCTGAAGGGCTAGAATTCCCATTTCGACCTCTCGTTTTTCTCCCTTTTGCCCAAATCGCCGTAGACCTTTCAATTCGAACTCAACAAATTCTGAAGTGATATCAGGCGAAGAGGAGTATGGGAGGTGGACACGGCCATGGCGTAACGTACAAAGGCGTAACATTGCACCAGCCGAAGAGGTGGCATACTGCCACTGGCAAGGGCCTATGTGCCGTCATGTGGTAAATTCATTCACTCGATCTCGATCATGAGTCAAAAGATGTTGCTTCAATTTCTAATTGACTATTGTAATCGCTTTAGATCTGGTGTGCATTGTTAGGGAAAATTGTATAACTGTTTGATTTTTGTTGGGTTTCTTTCTTTGGTGATTTTCTTTTGGCTAATTGAAGATAGAAGTATATATAACCGCTGAATTTATGACCTATTCAAGAGAAACATAGTCATGAATATGGGTAATAGTTTATTTTTGGGTACAGTTATAGGGATTGGTTGCTACTATTATGGAGATTTTGAGAAAGTGTAGCTGTAGATAAATTTCCATCACACAATATTGGAGCTTAGAAAATTAGATTATATCTTTTGTCATAATAGGGCTGGAATTATTTCCACGTTGTACTAATATTATGCTTGTGGTATTGAAGAATGAGTTTTGAGCAATGCTCCTAGCATGTAATGAGTCTATTTGCTCAAACTGGGGTTGGAATATGAAGAATGATTGTGAATGTGAGCCCATCATCAAATCTTTCTCAAATAAGGTTGCATGTTTATATTTTGAAGTCTTTCTGAGTATTCTTTTGCAAGGAGCCTTGTTATGAAGGTTCTGCTGAAAGAATTGTCTTCAAGGGCATTCTCACCATGGGTTGTGAAGCCATAAAAATTTAATCTTGCATCTACATTTGTCCGAATAAGAGGCTCTTCCCTTCAAAATGAAAACAGAAATAAATGAGAAAAGTATTTCCTATTGAATGGTGATAGATTGTGCCATGAAGTGGAAAGGTGAAAAAGGTGAATACACTATTGGAGCACTGTTGGCCTTCTTGCTGCCTATATAGTATTCTGCCATATTGCTTCTACAGATTGTGATGTGATTATATATACTTATAGAAGCTGGATTACTTAGCCACCATTTACATTTTTATGATGTGTAAATGGATCTTCTGAATATTCCAGTAGGGAGATTTTTATAATGATACTTGATTACGATTTACTTTGTAAAATTGGAAGCCCAATTCACTTAGAATTGTTGAGGACATAATCATTTGTATCACATCAACCCACATTTATTTGTTTATTATTACTGTTAATCTTTTTCTTGACTATTGATTTTGCCAAGGAAAAAAGTCTTACAGAATTGGAGGATTAAGACGTGCACTAATCAATACATGCGATGCATTAACCTTTGTTCTTTCATTATTATCTTGACTGAAAGTTTTAAAGATCTTTAAAAGTAGATTAGTGTAACAACAGCATCCATGATACACAATATGTGAGAATGTCCATTCCATGCATTATATTGTATTTTTCTATTGTCATATTGTTTTTCAGTTATAAATCGACATGGTTGGTTTTTCAGGTTTTGGATTTTGTACAGGGCAAAGAAAGATGGTCCTGTAGTATTGGTGAGCTGGAATTATTATTTTTGCCCTTTTTATCATACATTAGATGTAATGTTTTCCTTCTTTTTCATAATGATTTAGCTGAACCTTTAGTAGTTTTGTTCACACGGTCCCTGTGCTTTCAGGGCTGGAGGCATCCTTGGGATGGCCACGAAGATCATCATTAGGTAAATCTTCTTCTCTCTCTTTTATCTTTCTTTTCTGATTCTGATATAGAATTAGTAAACCCTTCTTACATCCCACAAAGAATGGAATTATTTCCATATTGGTTTATAACAAATAATGGTCTTTCCATAAATAGGTTTTTTTCGTTCCAAGTATGATTTCATTTAAAAAAGCCAACAGCCAGCCTCCATTCATGTTCTGGTGAGCCAAAAGGAAATGACTGTGAATATCATAATACCCCTTGATGAAGAGACATGTCTCTGTAATTAAATTACAGTTTGGTTTATGGACTACTTTGTGATTTTGATTGGTTTAATGATTGATGAACTACTCTGGTTCCAAACAAGATTTATACAGTGAAGATAACACACCTCATAAGTCATAATAGTATCAATTTGGAATAGGCAATCACACCTAGTTGGATTTGGTGTGAGCTTGGGTCACATGTGCTGAAGGGTCAGCAGATTCTGTGTCACTTAAGTTGAACAGTACTCCAAGAGCATTGGATAAGTAAAATTGGTCGGCTTATTTGATAGTCATTTGGTTTTGGGATGGAAGCCCATGTTAACGAACTCATTAGAGGACGAGGGGTAGGATGGGACCAATGTTTACTGATCTATATGTGCATTTATTAAGAATTAGTTAAGAGCTGAATGACATTGATTTTCTTCCCTTTTTCCTGGAGAATAGGAGTTGTGGCAGTGTTAAATGGATTATTTTGAGAAATATGTGAACTACAATAAATCTTCAAGAACTTTATGGGAGCATTGGTCACTAACAATTCAAAAAGGACATGACCAAGCAACAAAGCTGTGAAACTGACGAAACATTAAACCACAGGCCACAGCCAAGGAGAAGACCATGGGACAAGGGGTAGGAACTTGTTATGCTAACTATAGGCACGAGACGGTAACCATGCTCGATAGGCCTGAGGTTCAATACCATTTTCTGTAATAGCGGTTGTTGCTAATTTTATAGCATAGGAAATTTAGAAGGATCCTTGTGAAGTTCACACACAATTTATAGTCGCACTATTTATTTTCCGTGTTGTGTTAAATTAATCAAAATTTAACAATGCAGACTATGTTGCAGGTTTCCGATGGAGAGCCGAAAATGAAATATGAAGCACTTCGCTTATCAGTTCTTGGTTATCTTTGTCATTTGGGATTGAACTTTTTTCTGTACAACAATAAATTGATTGTGTGAAGCGAATGGCTTGATCATGAGATTATGCGCAACTTTTATTTAGTTTGCTGTTTTCTAAATGCACATTACATTTGATGCTTCTCCTCGATATGGATGGCTGAGATGCAGTATTGATTTTATTTCTCTTATTAGTGATATCCTATTTCATAAACTTTTACTGAAATTTACTAAGAACCTTATTTTAGTTAAACCAAACAGGGGCTCAAGTGCACCTCGAGTTTCAACTTGTGAAATCGATTTAACTGCATACAAAATCCAAATTGTTAGGCAATCAGCCAAATGAAGGAAAGAACTTGATCCAAGGGTCTGAATTCGGCGAATCCTTTCGGCTTTCACCACCGTCGTTGAGCGGCTATTTGGTCTCAATTTTTAAAATTCATTTATTTCCTTTAATTTATTTTTAATTACAAATTTCATTAATTTTTATCAAAATTTACTAAAAATTGATTTAATCAAACCAAATAAAGGTTCGATTCAATGTTTGATTTGTTTAGATATAAATAACTAAATCCTTCAATTCAAGGCTATTTTCATTCATATTTTATCGGTTCTAATAACTACGTGTTTCACCAACTTCATTTTACGAACATTTTTATCTATTAACTATCCAACACCCATAAGTCACCGTTCTCTATATCTCCGCAAAATATTGCAATTCTTTTCTTCCGAATTTTCTTCTTCAATTATGTGTTGATTACGTAACTATTCTATTAATATATTGTGTTACTAAGCTATGTGCTTTATTTTCCGAATTATATATAACATTGATAGTATTTGTATCTAATAATACTATTTTCTTTTCAAGAAAGAAACGTAAAAAATCTTGCAGAAAATACTATTTTCAAGACTTCTTTTTTCTTTTTAATCATAAGATAAAAATCAAGAATTAAAGCAGCATTACTGGATAACATTCCACACACGTAGAGGCAACCCAAGCAACACCCCTTTCTATGGCTTCCATTCAATCCTAATTCAATTTTGATTTTTCCATCTCTCCCATAAATTCATCCCACAGAATCATACTCCTGACAATTTTACATTACTTTTCCAACCTGCCCCGATCCCTCTAATCTTCAAGATATTGGATAAAATCAAGCATAAGAAGAGCTGAAATTTAATTGCAGAACGTCTAATGGCTTTATCATCAACAAACCCCTTACTCTCCTCTAACTTTTTTGGCACCAAAACTTTCATTTCTCCTCCTACACCCAAAACAGTTCCTAGAAAATTCCTAGTACAAGATTCGATTTTTAACAGGAATTCGAAATCTTTGAAGAATGTTCAACCACATGCCACTTTAGCTGCTTTACTGTTTTCTTCGATTACTCCCCAAGCATTGGCATTAGACAACGCCACCCTACCTGCGGCTGCGCCGCCAGTGCTTCAAGCTGAGGCACCCAAGCCTGGTCCGTCGTCGCCCTTTTCTCAGAATCTTGTTTTGACGGCCCCAAAGCCACAGGCCCAGTCGACTTCTGACATCCCTGAGGGATCCAATTGGCGTTATAGTGAGTTCCTGAATGCAGTCAAGAAGGGTAAGGTTGAGAGGGTGAGGTTCAGCAAAGACGGAAGTGCCCTTCAGCTTACAGCAGTGGATGGCCGTAGGGCTACTGTGATTGTGCCCAATGACCCGGATTTAATTGACATTTTGGCGATGAATGGTGTTGATATTTCTGTTTCTGAGGGTGATTCAGGAAATGGGTTGTTTAGTTTTATTGGGAATCTTATCTTCCCATTCCTTGCCTTTGCTGGGCTTTTCTTTCTGTTCAGGCGGGCACAGGGTGGGCCAGGTGGGCCTGGAGGTCTAGGAGGGCCGATGGATTTCGGCAGGTCGAAATCTAAGTTCCAGGAGGTGCCGGAGACTGGTGTCACATTTGCTGATGTGGCTGGGGCTGATCAAGCAAAATTGGAGTTGCAAGAAGTGGTTGATTTCTTGAAAAATCCTGACAAATACACTGCTTTGGGCGCAAAAATCCCGAAAGGGTGTCTTCTGGTTGGTCCTCCTGGTACTGGGAAAACCCTTTTGGCCAGGGCAGTTGCTGGTGAGGCTGGGGTGCCATTCTTTTCGTGTGCAGCTTCAGAGTTTGTGGAATTGTTCGTGGGTGTGGGAGCTTCAAGAGTGAGGGATTTGTTTGAAAAGGCCAAGTCGAAAGCACCTTGCATTGTGTTCATTGATGAGATTGATGCAGTGGGGAGGCAAAGAGGGGCAGGACTTGGAGGTGGGAATGATGAGAGAGAGCAGACCATTAATCAGCTCTTGACTGAAATGGATGGGTTTTCAGGGAATTCAGGTGTTATAGTCTTGGCTGCAACAAACAGACCGGATGTTCTTGATGCAGCATTGTTAAGGCCTGGAAGGTTTGATCGACAGGTCACTGTGGACCGGCCTGATGTTGCTGGTAGAGTCAAGATTCTTCAGGTTAGCCAGCTATATTCCCCAAATATCTAGTTTCTTAGAATTACACGGTTGTTTCAATTTCAGCCCATTTTCATACGATTAATGCAACAGTATTGATGTCATTGGTATAATCTGAAAAATTGTTATATATGCATGAAAAAAACTGCAAGTTTTAACTATATCAAATCCAAGTTTAACTGAATCCTGGCGCAAGGCTTGTTTGAACAATTTGGAGCACAACTTGTTTTGGCTAGTGTTATCTGCTATATGAAATTAGGGACGGCCGATTTGCTATAACCTGTATTCTGACTCTAAAGAAGCCTACTTATTAATATTTTGGCATACTTATTATAATCTGTTTAGCAATTAGAGATGGATTCCACTGTCACATATTAGTTAAACCTGTTTATTCTATTCACTTGAGTTCAAATTTTGAGTTATTGCACAAGAGATGATTGCGCGGTACATTTCTATTCGTTAGTTTACGTATGAATGATCTTTGGCGTGATAGGTGCATTCCAGAGGAAAGGCTCTTGCAAAAGATGTTGACTTTGAAAAGATTTCAAGGAGAACACCTGGTTTCACAGGAGCAGATTTGCAAAATCTGATGAATGAAGCAGCCATCCTTGCAGCGCGCCGTGACCTTAAGGAAATAAGCAAAGACGAGATATCTGATGCCCTTGAGAGAATAATTGCTGGACCAGAGAAGAAAAATGCCGTTGTCTCAGAAGAAAAGAAGAGGCTGGTTGCTTATCATGGTATAAAAAAAGCATTAAAATTCATTTTGCAGTTGTTGACTTGCCATTTATTGGTTGTCTAACTGCAGCGTTTGAATTGCACTGCAGAGGCTGGGCATGCTTTGGTTGGTGCTCTTATGCCAGAATACGATCCAGTCGCAAAGATCTCCATCATTCCTCGTGGCCAAGCTGGTGGCCTTACCTTTTTCGCTCCAAGCGAAGAGAGGCTAGAATCAGGGTTGTACAGTAGAAGCTACCTAGAGAATCAGATGGCTGTGGCGCTGGGTGGAAGGTCAGTTGGCATTTTCCTGAAACTTCATGATATTATCTATAAATTCTATGAATCTGGAACAAGTGTACCAATAGCTTAACTTGGTAGGGAGTATTGGATAGTATTGACACTGACCAGTATTAAAGAAGCTAAAGTCTTGTTAATTATTCTGTCCAATTCTATCCAATACTGCTTACCAAACATCCACTAAAATTGTTGATTATTGTTCATTACTCTGTCAAATAGTACATCAAAAAATTTGCTTACTGCTATAAATGTTTGTGGAGATAACATATTGACAATTCGCTTGCTCTTTGATTTGCCTTGAATGATGTATGTAGATAATGTGTTTTCCTTCCCCTCTTTGTCAATTTACTTACCACATCTAATTCAAATGATTATACTTACCAAGAAAGGAACAATATGTTGATAATGAAGCGAACACTGTTGTCTTGTTCGAGTAATTTCCTGGTTCCTTGTACATCGCCTAATACCGTATTCCTCACTCTCCTTGTTGATTCAGAGTTGCTGAAGAGGTTATTTTTGGATCCGAAAATGTAACAACTGGGGCATCGAATGACTTCATGCAAGTTTCTCGGGTGGCTAGGCAGATGGTTGAGAGATTTGGGTTCAGCAAAAAGATTGGACAAGTAGCCATCGGTGGACCTGGTGGAAATCCCTTCCTTGGTCAGCAGGTACCTTTTATGCTACTTCTTGTTGGACTTCTTTTTATAGTTAAAAAGCTTGAGCCAACGTAGCTCTCTCACCGAGGGTGAACAGCTATATAAATCCGCATTCTTTGTCGTTACTCCCGGAGTTGGGGATTAATGTTTAATCCAGGACACGTCTCTATACAATTTCCATTGATCTCGTAATTAGATTTGTTAGTGATGCTGAGTTGCTATCTGCAGATGTCGACCCAGAAAGACTACTCCATGGCAACTGCTGATGTTGTCGACGCAGAAGTGAGAGAGTTGGTAGAAACAGCATATGAAAGGGCCAAGCAAATAGTCTCAACTCACATCGACATTCTACACAAGCTTGCTCAACTGCTAATCGAGAAAGAGAGTGTCGATGGAGAAGAGTTCATGAGCCTTTTCATTGATGGAAAGGCTGAACTATACATTGCTTAATTAATCATAGTTTGACAACTTGAAAGAATCACATTTTGAAATCTCAATAGCGTTTGTATATTATTTTCTACAGTTCAATGTATACACTGAAAAAGTTAAGCAATTTTTTTGGCAAGCATATGCAAAGGGTGGAAATAGAAGACGACCTAGTTCAAAGAAGCGAAAAAATAATAATAGTAATTACACAAATTGGTAGTAAACGCTCCCTCCCTCAACATGATACTCATATTGGAGATACAGTCTTTAAGAATAAGCAAGTTTTAGAAAACGTGAAGACATTATGACGCACGATAAACACAGTAAACTAAATATTGGATAAGTATCCGTTGATGTGCTACGTACAACATGAAGAAGGGTTAAAACTATTATCCCATAGGTGGTCAGTCCCATTCTCTAAAATCTCATTTTTTCTCAAATTTTTTTCTATTGTTTAACCATATATTCTCCAAAAAAAATATTGTTACAAAAAAAAAAAAAAAGGGCACAAGCAAAGCCTTGAGAGTTACAAGTGCACATTTTACGGTCTAATTTGTAATAAAATCCGTATCTCAAAATATAGATTCTATTATATATAATATACAAAAAATATTGATTAAAAATATGTAGAGGGTGTTTGGTAGGGAATAAATTAGGCGTCTGTCTGGAAATGTTTAATAGTAAAATTCCTACCGTTGGGCAGCCATTTTCCAACAATTTTCAGACCAAATCTCTCATATGTGGGCCCCAGTTGACCAAAATGGTCAAAAAATTGATTTTGAAAATCTCTTCCAGACAGGCGTTAAATTTTTAGCAGATTTTGATAGAAGTTTTTGAAATGTGTGGTTGAAAAGTTATGGGACCCATGAAAGATGTGATTAATATTGATTGTTTGACTTTGACTTAAATTAAAATCAGATTTTAATCTAACATGAGTGAAAAATTTAAGGGTTGTTTTACAAATCTTTTGATAAAAGTTGATGAATGAGCCACTTGACAGGGGTTTGCTCTTTTTAGAAGAGTTTAATGTGAAGTTACCTTAAATCAATTTCTTAAAACTCCTCTAACAAGACAAAATGATTAATTATCTGATTCGCAACTGAACTTTACGTAAAGTTTTCAGGAGGTCATTAAACATCAAAAGTTTCTCATTAGTTACTGAACTTACAAATGTAATTTCATCAATCACTAAAAACTTCAAAAGATTTTCCGTTGGTCACTCAATTTTACAAAATATAATCTTATCCATCACATAGTTACTAACGGGGAAGATGAAATGAATTTTATTTTTTAATTATCTATTTGGGATTCATTTGTAATTTTTTGAAAATTTTGGGATCATGGTCGTAATTATTATTATTATTTTTTTTTCTTTTATTTTTTGTTTTATTTAAATAGAAGAGTATGTTCATTATTTCACAATTTTTTATGAGAAAATGAACCGTTAGGAGATATTTCACACTAAGGGCCCGTTTGATTCTCATTATTGTAGAATGAGAATGAAAAATTTAGTCGTTATTGGGCCCCACACAAGAGGTAGAAATTCAAAATTGATGACTTGGTGTGATGGATGATAGGAATGTAAAATGCACGT
>CAIGRT010005454.1:0-18159 GCA_903798405.1 Fraxinus platypoda
AAGGCCTTTTTTCTTGTAGTGTATTCTCGGCTGCATGGATCTTGACCTTACACTAAGGAAAGAATAACCTACACCTGTTACTACTGAAAGTTCCTCTGATGATAAAAAGGAACATGAGAGGTGTGAGTGTTTTAATCACGAGTCTTATGATGACAAAACACATCATTTCAAAAGCATTCAGAGGCGCTATGCCTGATGAGGAAAATGCTAAAAAGTTCCTTGAAAAAATTGAATAATGTTTTACAAAGAACAAAAAAGCAGAGACAAGCACGCTTTTGGCTAACCTTGTCCAATGAAATATAAAGGAAAAAGGAACATAAGGGAGTATATTAAGAAAATGTTTAATATCACTTCAAAACTAAAGATATTAAACCTAGAGCTATTTGAGAACTTGCTCGTTCTGGTACTCATTTCTCTTATTGCACAATACAGTCAACTTAAAGTGATCTGCAATACTCAAAAGGATCAATGGACTCTTAATGAGCTCATATCTCATGACTGTGTGCAAAAAGAAGAAAGAATTAAGCGAGAAAAGATAGAAATTGCTCACTTAGCTACTACCCTAAGGACAAGAAACAAAAAAGGGATAAGGATAAGGAAGTAACAGTTGGGACATATCGGCCCAAACGACAAATAAAACAGGATGAGAAATTTACCAATTACTTCCGCAAAAAGCTGGATATATGAAAAAAGAATGTACCAAATGGCATGTAAAGAAATCTACACTTCTCACTTTGGTTTGTTCTCAAGTTAATTTAGCTTTTGTACCTAGTCATACTTGGTGGATAGATTCTGGAGCTACTACGCATATAAGTGTGTCTATGCAAGGTACTCGTGGAATCAAAAGTCAAATAATGCTGAAAGATTCATCTATGTGGGCGATGGCAAAATAGTTGCAGTGGAGGCAATCAGAACCTTTAGATTGTCTTTTAAAACTGGTTAATTTTTGGATTTGGAAGAGACAAAGAATTGTCGTTAAGACAAAATTTAATTTATATTTCTGCTTTGGACAAATTTGATTTTTCTTGTTCATTTGGTAATAATAAATTTAGTCTTTTTTTAAGATTCAATTATTATTGCAACTGGTTCTTTGATTGATAATCTATACTTATAGGATACAATTGTCTCATATAATGAAACCTTGTAAACAACAACTCGTGATACAAATGCAAATTAACTTTTGAGAATTCTACCATAATTTGGCATAAATATTTAGGACATATTTCCAAACAGAGAATTGAAAGACTTGTGTATGGCGAAATTCTTAGTCCCTTGATTTAAAAAATTTAGAAGTTTGTATTGAATGTGTAAAGAGGAAACAAACAAATACAAGGAAATTAGGTGCCAACAAGAGTTAGGTGTCTTAGAACTAATATATACTGATATCTGCAGACCATTCCTTATAGTTTCTTGGAATAGTCAACAATATTCTATTGTGTTCATAGACGATTATTCTTATTATGGGTACCTATATTTAATTCTTGAGAAATCACAATCATTGGACGTTTTTAAAGCTTTCAAAGCCAAAGTTGAAAATTTACTAGGCAAGAAAATTAAGGCTGTCAAATCTAATCGTGTGGTGAATACTATGACATATATGACAAATTAGGTGAACATCCAGGACCTTTTGCGAAATTTCTAAAGGAATGCGGAATCGTCCCACAATACACAATGTCATGCAAACCTAACATGATATTGTTGTTGAGAGACGTAACGGAACACTTAAAGACATGGTAAGAAGTATAATAAATCATTCTTCTTTATTAAATTCACCATGGGAAGAAGCATTAAAGGCTGCAACATACATTCTGAACAAGGTACCAAGTAAAGCAATAGCTAAAATCTCTTATGAACTGTAGTTAGGCACAAAGCCTAGCATAAGACATTTATACATTTGGGGTTGTCCAGTTGAGAAAAGGCCGTATTAGCCAAATGAAAATAAAACGGACTCGAGAACAATAAGTTGCTACTTTTTTGGATACGTTGACCGGTCGAAAGGCTTTAAATTTTATGATCCCTAAAAAAAAACCTTTTTCGAGATGGAAAATGCGATATTTCTTGAGGATGTTGAGTTTAAAAGGAGAGATAAGACCATTAAGAATGTTGTATTTGAAGAAGAACTTATTTCTCTTCCAAGTATTACTTTGACAATGATCAGTTTCCAGACATTGTTCAAGATACAATACAAGACAATGATGAAGAACTCTTCTCAAAATCAAGAAGTTGCTCTTGAAGAGCAAACTTAACAACCTCGAGAGGAAGCGCCATTAAGGCGATCCACGAAGTGTGATTTAAAGTGATTATATATTATTTCTTCAATAACATAAGTTTGATACAGGGTCTATGGAAGATGGTCAAATCAACTTCCAACAGGTCAAACAAAGTTCACACTCTGAAAAGTGGATTGATGTCATGAATGCTGAGATAAAATCCATGAAAGACAATGACGTTTGGGATATTGTCAAGTTGCCTGAAGGTGCGAAGCTCATTGGTTGCAAATGGATATTTAAGATCAAAAGGAATTCAAAATGCAATATTGAAATATATAAGGTGCGTCTAGTCGCTAAGGGTATTACTCAAAAAGAATGCATTGATTACATAAAGATTTTCTCTCCAATTTCAACGAAATAATTTTTCAGGATAATAATGGCACTATAGCTCATTTTGATTTAGATCTACATCATATGGATGTAAAGATTGCTTTTCTCAATGGTAATATTGATGAAACCATATATATGGTGCATATAGAAAACTTTGTATCAGATGATCCAAAGTTTGTGGTTTACGAACTAAAGAAATCCATATATGGTTAGAAACAAACTTCTCGTCAATAGTATAAAAAAATCCATCAAGTCATTATCTCGTACGATTTTGATGTAAATGCAGTTGATGATTGTGTGTATCACAAGTTCAGTGGGAGTAAATTTATATTCCTAGTACTTTATGTCAATGACATAGTATTAGCCAACAGCGATGTAGGCTTATTGCACGAAATCAAGAGATTTCTAACTAATAATTTGAAATAAAAGATTTTGGGGATGCCTATTTTGTATTAGGAATTAAGATACATCAAGATTGCTCTAGGAATATCCTTGGGTTATCACAAAATAGTTATATTGAAAAGGTTCTTGCTAGATATAGCATGAAAGATTGTGCAAAAAAAGATACTTTCATTGCTAAGGATGACAAGTTTAGTCTTAATCAATGCCCAAAAAATGCGATGGAAAGGAAAAAGATGCAAAAGATTCATTATGCATCAGTTGTAAGGAGCCTCATGTGTGTTTAAGTATGTATGCGTCCGGATCTAGCATTCATAGTAGGAATGTTATGCATATATTTGAGTAACCCTGGACTGGATCATTGGAAAGCAACCAAATGGGTTATGAGGTATTTACAGATAACAAAAGACTACAAGCTCACATATCGTAAGTCAGAACAATTAGATATAATTGGATATTCTGATTTCGATCTTGCAGGTTGCCAAGACACCAAGAGATCCACTTCGGGCAATATCTACTTGCTGGCTGGAGGTGCTATTTTCTGGAAGAGTGCTAAACAATCTTTCATAGCTCCTTCCATCATGGAAGTCGAATTCATTGCTTGTTATAAGGCAACAAATTAGGCGATATGGCTGCGAAATTTTGTTACTAGGCTACAAATTGTGGATAATATTGACAAACAACTTAAGATTTTACGTGACAATAAATCAGCAATGCTATATTCGAATAACAACAGAAGTTTTTCAAAGTCAAAGCTTATAGACATTAAGTTTTTAGTTATTAAGGAAAGAGTTTAGAGTCAAATAGTGTCTATAGATCATATATGAACACACTCCATGATTGAAGATCACTCACTAAGGGTTTACCATCTAAAGTCTTTCACGAGCATACTGCTCATATATGTGTGGTTTTATTTGATAATATGCTGATTTAGTAAGAGTTTTTATTCGTTGGATGTTCTTTTGATTAGACACATGTTTGTGATATATATGTGTGCGCGAGCGTGTGTGTACACAGACACACACACACATTTGGTTTTTTGCAGAATAAAGTAGATGGTTTAAATTTTGTTTACTCTCAATATATTATTTCTGTTTGTGGTTTAAACATAAGATTGGAAAAAGTGAGGATTGATCTGACTATGGAATAAAGAAGGATTAGTTAGAAATAAACATGTTTGAGATCACATTGCATGCAATTTCTTACTGCACGTCCATACTTGATCTATGTCATTGAATATATTTGGTATGGTGGTCATTAATGTATCTAGTTACCAAACAAGTGTAATGAAGGTCGCCTTTGATCTCATGCTGGTATAGAAAATGAACCAAATTGCAAATGAGGAGATGTTTCAAGACAAGAAATCAAATTTAGTGTACACTTAAGGTTATATAATACAATTGTCTTCAGAAAATATTTAACACAATTGAGAGATTGCTGGGATATTATTTCCTTTTGATGAGCTTATATGTTTAATTAACAATTGTTATATAGACTATCTAATTAAGTAAGGCCAAAATAAGTGATCTAGTTATTGGGTTCTAGAAGCATCTATGGGGTATGGCCTTTGCAATGTGAAGTTACCAATTACTAGACTAATTAGGGTTAATGTGACTCTAATTGAAACCTAGTATATAAGGAACCTTAAAGATTATAGTCCCCAAGGCTAATAATTCAGATTGTACATCTCCTCGTTCCCTTTCAATGAAGAGAACCCATTGAGTATCGTGATTAGTATATGGAAGACCTCAAATCCGATTGATTCATCACCATGGATTTAGATATATTTTCTCTTTTATAAAATTGTTGATAATTTGACATGAAATCCTTTGACGTGTATGATAGATTGAAATCTAAGGTTTTGTTTATCAATCTATTGAATTAAAGATCCAACATCCCCAACCAGCCACTTCAGTCCCTTACTAATTCAGTACCGTATAATATGCTCTACCGTAAGTATGAACTATCACCCTTGGATATCTCATGCATATATGCGCCATGACTATTTTACCATAAGTGATTGATTAGAAAGAGTCAAATCTCAATACCCCAACCCTCCGATTTTCAGTTGGCACATTTTTCCCCAAGATAACTTGTATAGTTTGCCATTTCCATTGTGATTACACCACTAGAACAGACTACTTAACCCAGCTAAGTCATCGTACAACAAGTTGGTAGCTTGAAAACACTCATTGTGTATGTTGGTATTACTTGAGTGACTGCTTTAATTAGAACTTCTTTTCCACCAACCAATTTAAATTTTCGAGGTTAATTACCCCCATCCATCACAGAACTTCACTAAAATTTTCTACCAAGTAACTGAACTTTAAAAAGTACGTGTTTAGTCACCGAACTTTAGAAACTGCAACCTCATCAATTACCAAACGAATTTCTGTTAAAACAATTTTATGGTTTTGATGAAGTGATGGACGGAAACACGACGTGGCATGTTTGTGTACGTAATTTTGGCCACAGGGGTGAGTTGCTTGTGAGGTGGAATATTTTGAATGGTGATAGTATCCAAAACTTTTCATCGCCAAAAAAAATAATAAATTAAATCAATTAATTAACAACACAAAAACGACACACCATAAATCCATTCTAGCCAATCATTTTTTCCCAAATTGAGAAATTTCCAACCTCGATGCCAATGACAAATTGAGAGGTTGAGGAGAAATTCATCGACAAACAACCAAAAATTGACAACAAAAAGCAACAAACATTTTCAATTTGTTACAACAGTATAAATATTCGGGTTTTGTTCCAATTGCATAGTGGCACATAGCTCGCCCAATGCCCAAATCACCTTCAGTCGCTAGAGCCACTTTACCTTGCACAGTGCACAAAATGATTTAAATGTAACAATCTTTTATAGAGAAGTTTTCTGTGTACATACACGAAGCTTGTTAATATGTTTGTATTCTAGGGGTAGAAGACTTCGGAGTTGGGTCCATTACATGTTTTTTTCCTGGCTGAGTTTTGTCAAGGGGAAAATCAATGGGAAGAAAAAAGACAGATTAGAAAGAGGAAGAAGAAACCAGCAAAGTCAGAGGAAGAAGAAGAAAGAAGCTCCAACGATTTTATCTGAATTTCAACTCAAAACTGTGTCGTATGGATTAAGTGAAACGATGTCGTTTTGGGCCTCAATAATTGAAATAGTTAGAAACGTTTTCTTTGTTTTCTTTTGTGAAACACGACTTTAACCATGGATGAATATATATGCAGCTATGTACGAAGGAGTCGGTGTCTGTGTAATGTAAATTTTCTGCAATTTCAGTTTTTAATTGAAGTGATTCAATTCGATTGTCTCCTCCTTGTTCTTATTTTACATCGTTTAATCATTATCCCTTCTCTTTTTATCTTTTGTTTGTTTGAGTATTTCAGCTGGGATTGAAACATTTGCAATTTCGTCGAAGTTCCAACCGTGATAAATTGGTATCAGAGCAGGCGTTTTGCATTGGGAATTCTTGCGATAGATACACGAGCAAAGACAGTAGATGAACACCTGAAGAAACTTGACATGGAAATTGATGACCTAGGTATTGCTTTCAAAGCTGTCACTAGCAGGTTAGAAAGCAAACTTGAATCTACAGACCAAAACCTCCAGGTTTTTGGTCATAAGCAAGAAAAAAATTGAAAATGCTATTGTGGACATGAATCACAAGTACGAGAAACTAGTAACCATGGTGGCTCAGTTAACCTCATATCTCAAAATGGGACAGGAGAACAAAGGAGTTGAGGGAACTGTGGTTGATGTGAGGTCTGAAAGTGTAATGTCTACACCAGGAGCTAGTAACAATGATAGTAGTACTGGTGCTAGAGAAGAGTTTAAGGGGAATACTAGGCTTCTAAAATCGATTTTCCTAATTTTGGAGGGGATGGTCCAAGAGAGTG
The DNA here is from genome assembly GCA_903798405.1 of Fraxinus platypoda. Lineage (NCBI taxonomy): Eukaryota > Viridiplantae > Streptophyta > Magnoliopsida > Lamiales > Oleaceae > Fraxinus > Fraxinus platypoda. The sequence continues at coordinate 6,894 of CAIGRT010005454.1, forward strand.
GCTTAGGAAGGCTAGGAAATACTTCCATTTACACTAGGTCCCTGATGAACTTAGAATAGGGATTGCTGAGATGTATTTAAAAGGAAAGACTGATATTATTGCCAGCCACCCAAGGACAGATTAGGGTGTATTTTCTAAGGAATTGTGTAAAAGGTTTGCAGAGACCACTGGGGAGGAAGTGGTTGAGACCTTCAGTAGGATCAAACAGTTGGGGACAATAGCTGAATACTTAGAGAAGTTTGAAAAACTTAAAGCCCAAGTGTTATTGGCACTACCGCATGTCCCAAAATCTTATTATATTGCTGTATTTACTAGTGGTTTGAAGGGAGAAATTAGATCAATGGTTAAAATGATGAAACCAAGTACACTGGCTAAGGCATTTGAGATAGCCAGTCTGCAGGAATCCACCATTCAAGCCATCCACAAATTCCAAAAACCTAGCAGTTTCTCACCAAACAAATGGAACCCCTACCTTCCCAATCCTCCTGAAGAAACCAAAATTAAAGAACCATGTCAAAATACTAGCAAACTACCAAACAACTACAAAACCATCACCCATACTAACCTTCAAACCAAAAGGAACTTGGGACTCTATTACAAATGTGATGAGAAGTACACTATAGGCCATGTGTGCAAGAATAGGTCCCTAAACTTTATATTGATAGATGAAGATAAGGAAAATGAACCAAAGGGAGATGGGGAATCTGAATCAGAAAGTGAAGAAATCATGGAGATTTCAATCAATGCCTGGATTGGAGAGTGGAAACATAAGACAATTAGAGTGTCGGAGTAGTTAAAGGAAGAGAAGTGTCCATACTGATTGACAGTGGAAGCATACACAGTTTTGTGGATGAGGAATTAGCCAAAGTATTGAAATATGCTAGTGATGGAACTAGTAAAGTAGCAGTGAAAGTAGCCAATGGTGATAAATTAGAGAGTACAGCATTATGCGAACCTGTGGTATGGAAGGTGCAAGACTGGGAGTTTCAGTTCAAACTCAGAACCCTTAAATTAGCAGGGAGTGACATGGTGTTGGGGGTAGATTGGATGAGTCAGTTTGGTCCAATTACCTTTGATTTCATACAATGGTGTGTCCAGTTTCGGAGCAATGTTGAATTGATAAAATTGAGAAGTAAAGTTTCTAAAGATCCTGTCAAATTAATGGAGATGAGGGAGATGGAGAAAATGTTTGGTAAGGAGCCTTATGGGATAGTGGGGGCAATTGTACCATATCAGGGAGGAACAAACTATGGATACACATGGCCATATTTTAGAGGTCATACACAAATTTCCCAGGGTATTTGAGAAGCCAACATGGTTACCTCTTCCTAGATCACACGATCATTCCATCCCCTTGAAGGAACGAGCACAAGCATTTAAAATCAGACCTTATATATGCCCTTTTATTCAAAAAATAGAAATAGAGAGACTAGTGGTGGAAATATAGAGATACAAATTAAACCAACAATTAAAGGAGAACCTCTCACAGACAAGTGCAAGGATGAAGCTTTATGTTGATAAAAAGAGATCCGAAAGGTCATTTGTAGAAAGTGATTGGGTAGTCCTTAAACTTTACCCAAACAATCTACAGCTATTGGAGGAGAATCATAAACAGTAACCTGAGAACCAACAATTATCAATATTGCAGTCCAGGGTGATAACAAGGACGAATTCTTCAGCAGAACAATGACATATACAATGTTCAAATCTTGCTCCAGATTGGGAAGATGCTGAATGGATTAAACTCCAATTTCCCTTTTGTAGATCTTGGGGACAAGATCAAGGTGAGAGGGAGAGTTGTCAAGGGGGAAATCAATGGGAAGAAAAAAGACAGATTAGAAAGGGGAAGAAGAAACCAGCAAAGTAGGAAGAAGAAGAAGAAGAAGAAAGAAGCTCCAACGGTTTTATCTGAATTTTAACTCAAAACTGTGTCGTATGGATCAAGTGAAATGTTGTCGTTTTGGGCCTCAATAATTGAAATAGTTAGAAACATTTTCTTTGTTTTCTTTTGTGAAACACGACTTCAACCATGGATGAATATATATGCAGCTATGTGCGAAGGAGTCGGTGTCTATGTAATGTGAGTTTTCTGCAATTTCAGTTTTTAATTAAAGTGATTCAATTCAGTTCTCTCCTCCTCATTCTTATTTTACGTCGTTTAATCCTTCCCCCTTCTCTTTTATCTTTTGTTTGTTTGAGTATTTTAGCTAGGATTGAAACATTGATCAAGTTGCGGTTTCGACGAAAATCCGACCGTGACAAGTTTCTGGTTTATGTGGTGGGAATTTATGATCATTAGACGCCATTGTTCTCACAGAGTACTACTCTTCTCTTAGAAATATGGGTTACTATATATTTTTAGGAAACTGGGTTTGGCATTGAGAGAAATGGTATCTTCTGGCAGTGGATGCTAAAACTATAAAACAAAAGAGAAATTGAGTAAACGTGTGAAATGAATAAACAAAGAGGGGAGATATATATATATATAGTGGTGTTTGAGGGGGACAGTGAAGCCTAAAAGATGAATAAACAAATAGGGGATAGACCCAGTTAGAAATGCAACTAAATGGATAATAATTCAGCTAAGCCCAATGCATTTCCTCAGCCTTGAGCTAGTATAAATAATTACATAAGAATGTTCTAGATGATACAGGTGTGATTGGTTCCTAGAATCAAGGAAGTTGTTAAAATATATTTACAACAGATTGGTAGTGGCAGCATAAGAGTAAAACAAGAAATAGTCAGCAAGGATCTGACTGGGCGAGAATGCTGATGATATGGCAGCTGATATGGAGCAACTGTTGAGCTGGAAGATGGTTGTTTAACAAATTCTTAACACCCCCTTCAAGCTGGACGGCAAAGGTGTGACTCCCAGCTTGTCCTTTAAGAAATGAAATCTTGAATGAGTGAGACCCTTTGTTAGCAAGTCTGCGATCTGATCTGAAGAAGGCACGTACTTCACCTCTAATTCCTTCATCGGCACTTTATCTCTGATGAAATGAACGTCTAATTCAATATGTTTAGTCCTCGCATGATATACTGGATTAGCTGCCAGGGCACCGACACTCATGTTATCACACCAAAGGATTGGAGTTGATCCTAGTGGCAATTCAAGTTCCTTGAAGAATGACTGAATCCAAGTTATTTTCGAGGCTGCTGAAGCAAGTGATCTATACTCAGATTCAGTACTTGATCTAGCTACTACATGTTGCTTCTTCGACGACCAAACAACTAGATTTTCTCCCAAATAAACACAATACCCAGCTGTCGACCTTCTATCATCTGGGCAGGATACCCAATCAGCATCTGAGTATCCACTTATGTCCATTCTATCACCCTTGTATCCAAAGCCCCTGATTTGTGGTTCCTTTAAGATATCTGAATACCCTCTTTAATGCTTGCCAGTGAGTTGAGGTTGGAGATTGTAGAAACTGGCACAATTTGTTTACAGCGAAGGTGATATCAGGTCTGGTATGAGTGAGATATTGCAGACATCCTACAGCACTTCTATAAGTAGATGGGTTTTTCAATGCTTCTCCATCAGCCTTAGATATAGTTCTACCTGCAAGAATATGAGTTGGGCAAGGTTTTACATTCTCCAGTTCATATGTTCTAAGTAGCTCACCAATATATCTTGTCTGAGTGAGATGAAGTCCACATTCATGCCAATGTACTTCAATTCCCAGAAAATGGTGAAGTTGTCCCATATCTTTGAGTGCAAAGCTCTTATTTAACTTGTTTATAAATCTCTGCAGCAGCTCAAAGTCATTCTATGCAAAAATGATTTGCTTTTCATTTTTAAAGTAGAACAATGATGTGTATGCAACTGACTGTTTGAACTTCTAGCTTAACAATGTTGACTTCAACTTATCATTCCAGGCCCTAGGTGCCTGTTTTAACCCATAGAGTGCCTTTTCTAACTTGTAGATATAGCCAGGTTTTGATTGATCTTCAAAGCCCTCAGGTTGGTTCATGTATACATTTTCTTCAAGCTCACCATTTAGAAAGGCATTATTGATGTCCACTTGCCTGATTTTCCAACCCATTGATACTGCCATGGAAAGTATAATTCTTAAGGTTGAGGCTTTAATCACAGGACTGAAGGTTTCAAGAAAATCTATTACAGGCTCTTGATGAAAGCCCTTTGCCACCAGTCTTTCCTTCAGCCTCAGAACAGAACCATCTGAGTTTCTTTTCACTTCGAAAATCCATTTGTTTCCCACCATATTGTAGTTTGGTGATGGAGGAACAAGTTTCTAGGTCTTTGTTTTCATCAGGGCATTGAACTCTTCTTCCATGGCTCTCTTCCATTCTTTACTTTTCATAGCTTCATTGACATTTTTTGGTTCTGATGTTTCAGAGAGGTTGTCAGCTAATTTCCCCAAGAATGTTTTATGTTTGAAAATTCCTGCTCTTGCCCTTATGATCATAGGATGTTCCAATACGTTCCTTACTCTTTGTTGAGGTCTAACTTGTTGTTGGCTGGTTGTGAATTCTATTTCAGCTCCTTCATCATTATGAGGCAATTCAGTTTCTAGTTCCACACCTTGATGCAATTCATGATTGTTATACCTCTGGTCAGGCTAGTACTTCCATTTTAATTCCCATCACCACTTATATCTTCACACCGATTGTTACTTGAGCTATGAGGTGTGTGATGCATTGCATTATCTACCTCTGGAAGAGCCGTATCAACGGGACTTGACAAAGGTTCAATGTGATGTGGTTGAGGTGGAAATTGAAAGTAAGACACTATAGTTTCTTGTTTCACAGAGTTTTGGTGACTTTGTTTTGAGAACATTAATTCAAAGGGGAATTCAAGCTCATTAAAGATGACATGCCTAGAGATATAGATTTTCCCTGTCGAGGTCAGGCGCTTGTACCCTTTATGAGAGTCACTATAACCAATGAAGACACACTTAGTTGAGTGGAAGCTAAATTTATGGTTTTGGTAAGGCCTAAGACAAGGGTAGCAGGTGCAGCCAAAGATTTTCAGTGATTTGTAGTCTGGTTCTTTCCCATAGAATGTCATAAAAGGAGATTTCATTTTAAGCACAGATGTAGGCAACCTATTGATGAGATAGGTAGCAGCTCGAAAGGATTCCCACTAGTACTTCAATGGCATTTTGGCTTGTGCTAGGAGTGTAAGACCTGTCTCTGTAATGTGTCTATGCTTTCTTTCAATCCTACCGTTTTGAGCTGAGGTATAAAGGCAAGGGTGTCTGAATTCAACACCCTATTGAATTAGGAATTTTGTAAAGGCTCTGTACTCTCCCCCCAGTCAGATTGAAGGATTTTTATTTTCTTCCCAAGCTTATTTTCCACTAGCTTCTTGAATTGAATGAACACACTTAGAACTTCAAACTTTTGTTTTAGGGGATATATCCAAATGAATCTGCTGAAATAATCAAGGAAGGTTATATAGTATTTAAAACCGCATGTGGATTGGATAGGTGCTGGTCCCCATAGGTCAGTGTATATGATTTCAAGGGGTAAATTAGCATGTGAAGTTGAAAGAGAGAAAGGCAGTAAATGGGATTGGCCAAATTGACAAGCATCACAGAAGGAATTGCTATCATTCTCTTTTAAGTTTTAACTTTTGATTACAGATTTTGAGGACTTGAGACACCACTTGGCTAGATGGGTGTCCAAGCCTCTTGTGCCATACATGAGCTTGGAAATTTAAAGACTTCTGACTAGACTCTAGACTAGGCTTAAAGGATAGAGCACTACAGCAGTAGTTATTTGAGTGATCAAGAGACTGAAGGTGACGTTTAGTGTTTTGGTGAGGCAAGTCCAGTTGATATAGCCCTTCCTTAAGAAGCATCACTTCCCTCGTTAGCTAATCCTTAACAAAACAATGGTCAGAATAGAATTCCATAAAAACTTTGTTATCAGAAGTCAACTGAGAAACACTGATGGGGTTTTTCTTAATTTGAGGCACAATGAGCAGTTTATTTAAAACGAGAGTTTTGTCATTCATGGTTGGAAGATGGCTTTTACCAAAGTGTGAAATCTGTAGTTTGTTTCCATTTCCAACCATGACTTCTTCCTTACCAGTGTATTCATTGGCTGTAGTGAGGTTCTGCTTGTCTGAAGTGATATGATTGCTGGATCTAGTATCAGCAAGCCAGGATGGGTCATTCAACGTGCTGGGAGTTGTAACATAGGCTGATGGTACAGGTGAATGACTGTAAGTTGGCCTCTAATTTGGTGGAGCTCCGGTATACCTTTCATCGAACCTAAAATGTAGATGTTAGCCTTATGACCAACCTTTCTACTAACTTGACATGTAGGCCTATCACCACCATAGAAGGTTCCTCCTCTATTTCTTCCTCTTCTATCACCTCTGAAGTTGCTAAAGCCAGAGAATCTTCCATTGGCAAGTAGCCTGTTGGATTTGGTGTGGTGGTAGTTTGAACCAGATCTTTGGGAGAAATTCACTGAGGTTTGGTGATCAAGATTAATTCCTGCCATTTCATTTCTAACTGTGTTGAGATGCTCCAATCTGCTTTCAAACGTCATTAATGTTGACTGCAGTTCTCCCCAAGTAATGTTATCTATACTATTGATCTGAACAACAATTGGGGTGTAATCTTCATCTAAGCCTGCCAGAACCTGAGTCACCAAGTCAGAATGAGGGATGGCCTTCCCAGCAATTTCTAGGTTGTCTGCCAGTAGCTTAACTTTGTTGAGATATTGGTTAATGCTCATAGCTCATTTTCTTGATTTCTGAAGCTCACAAGTAAGAAATGTTATCCTCAATCTGTTCTGAACTCCATAGCTTTCCTTCACTACTGTCCATAATTCATTTGAGTTCTTGGTTCCCATAACTCTCATGGCTATATCAGGAGTCATGGAGAAGTAGAGCCAGCCCATTAGCAATTGGTCTGTTGACATCCACTGGTTGTATTCTGGGTTTTTTGTCATTTCAATGCTGGTTCCGGCTTCAACAGCAATCTGAGTGCCAATGAATTCTAGTGGACACAACTTTGTCCCCAGAATGTATCCTTCAAGGCCGTGTCCTCTGATTATGGGGAGGATCATATTCTGCCATAGGAGGAAATTATTTTTGTCAAGCTTAACTGATACAACTTGGGTCAAATTCACACCAAACGGTGAGGGATAGTTGCTTCCTTGAACTGGACCAGCGTTGCTGCTTGAGATAGAGGCTGGAACAGAATTTGCATCAGTATTTTGGGGAGAGTTGCTGGCCGTTTGCCATTGTGTTGGCTCTGATACCAAGTTAGAAATGCAACTAAATGGATAATAATTCAGCTAAGCTCAATGCATTTCCTCAGCTTTGAGCTGGTATAAATAATTACATAAGAATTTCTAGATGATACAAGTGTGATTGATTCCTAGAATCAAGGAAGTTGTTAGAATATATTTACAACAGTTTGGTAGTGGTAGCATAAGAGTAAAACAAGAAATAGACAACAAGGATTCTGACTGGGCGAGAATGCCGATGATATGGCAGCTGATATGGAGCAACTGCTGAGCTGGAAGATGGTTGCTTAACTAATTCTTAACAGACCCAACAAAAACTAGGGGTCTTCATTTCTGACTAGGAGGCTATTTGCAGCTTTTTGTCATCGATTTTCGACTGCTTGCTAGTGAATTTCTCCTCCACCTCTCAATTTATCGCCAACGTCGGGGTTGGGAAGTTCTCAATTTGGGGAAAAAATGATTAGCCAGAATGGGGTTATGGTGTCACGTTTTTGTGTTGTTAATTAACTAATTTAATTTTTTCTTTTTTGTGATAAAAGCGTGTTTTGAATACTATCACCATTCAAAGTATTCCACCTCACTAGCAACTCACCCAGGTGGTCTGAATCGCTTTTTTTAACCAAAGGCCACTAGCGTGGTTTATTTTATATCATAAAAATCGAAAGAACACATAAAAGGAGGATGACTTGTACCCGACCTCCAGTAAATGAAAAATGCAACAAATATCTCAAAACTAAACGAAAGCAACAACAAATGAAATGTGTACATTGACTGGGTAAAGACTACTCAAACGTACTCCAGAGTATAAATCTTCAAGTGGTAAGACAAAGTCATCGACCAGGTCATTCGTTTGGATTGTACATTTCTGGATCATAGTAGTCTACGTAAGGGTCCCGTCTAGGAAAAGGGTCCCGCCTAGGTGGCATAGACTATCTGTGTCATGATAAAATGCAGGCGCATCTAATCTTATGGTGTTCATTGTTACCAAATCTGTTGCATGTGTGGTGAACCACTGAGTGAAGGTACGTCTGTCTCTATGTTCTACAAGAAATTTCCTAGACCCATAATCTATGTTACTCTATATATGTGCCTTCACCTTATCTTGCACAATAGTTGTGATAGGGCTAGATAAAGGTGTAGAAATCTGACTTCTAGGAAGTTTGGACGATGGTCCCTTGCCAAAGAGCTTAAGGACCAAGTCCTCAATGGCACATCTCATGGTAACTCTGACCTTGGTCTGAATCATTTACACAAACGTATGATGTCGTGAATTCCGTCCGCCACATCATGAAAATCGTCAAGTTGTTTAACAAAAGTTCGTTCGGTGATAGATGGGTTACAAATTCTAAATTTTAGTGACTAACCGCATAGTTTTTGAAGTTTTGTGACCTAATGAAAAATTTTGGTAAAATTTAGTGATGGATGGGGTAATTAACCCAAATTTTGTGACATAACTGTAGTTTCCGTCATACCTTCTCCCTAACCGTATCAAAAACTCGTTTCTTACTGTACCCAATCATTGATGAAAGTCTGAGCTCCTATGCACTTCGGTTCGTTCTAAGCAAAGTAAGTCCAAAATGTATTATTGGGTATCCTCAAGTATGTTTGTGTTGAAAGTAATAATCGACTTCATAAGATTCACCTTTTGACCCAAGGTAAGCTCATGTCTCCAGTATCTCTTTGATAACCGACAATCATTAGAATTGAAACAACAAAAGACCAAAATGTCCTCAGCAAAAAAGAGGTGGCTCACCTGTGGTTCCTGACATGAACTCTGAAGTCCCAAAAGAGACCGTTGATCCCTACTTACTGTAACATTTTGGAAGAGCCTTAAATATTAGGATTAATCTAAATGTACAAAATCTTGTACAATTTTTTTGACAAAATCGCCCCTCCAATAGGGGGCGCCAAGTGGCGATTTTTGTCAAAAATTTTGTAAAAGGGTGTGTGAGTGTAGCATTGTCCTAAATATTATTATGTTTGGAGAGAGCGGCAACCTTATCGTAGGCTATTGGGAGGGCACATCCTTGGGTTTTCAAGGTTTGTGCTTTTTGAAGCTAAATTAATTAGGCTATTAAGTTTGTTGCACGAGTTTTTACGGGAATGGCGATTTGGAATTTACATTTAGAGTCTTGATGTTTAAATTTTGGTTTGGCTTAATTAGATTGTTAATGAGGTGGAGATCTGGATCCCAATTAATTACTTCAACTCTCCCGCTTTATATGTGAATGCATTTTTTTTTTCTATTTACTTCTTGTCTATGGTGTCTTTAGTCTCGACGATAACTGGTTTTGTTGGAAAATAATGTTTGTACAAAGAGGAATGGAAAAGAAACAAAGAACAAATGACCAAGAACTTGTAAAGAAGAATCAAAAAGCTTAAATACGTAATCGTTGTCCTCAAACGATATTTGCCCCCTATTGGATTAAATTTTGGTGCTTAAAGGGATCTTAACAAATGATTTATAGGATTTATCAAACCTTGAAAAGGATTAACACATAACCACTTAGTGTAATCCTCCAAAACTTCATAACAAAAAATGAATATAAAGAGAAAATGAATTTCAATACTTTTTTGGAATGAGGGAATAATATCAAGTGTTTCTCTATGTTTTTTCAATAATGTTTCATTGATCATAAACCACCTATTTATAGCCATCGTGCAAGGCTACACGAAGTGGTACCAAAACCACATGAAAAGCCATCAGAAATTCAAACAAAACGGGCCTCTAACGACTATATTGTTATTCTATGCGATCGCGTAGAACAATCAACGGTATGGCCTTTAAACCCTGTAAAGGCCTATGCGACCGCAAGCCTTCCTGCCGCATAGGCCAATTTTTAGACCATCTGTTCCATTTTACATTCTTTTATTGATTTTTGAACAACCATACAATAGGTTTTGCCTTTGCACATTTCAATCTGACAAAGTCATTTAAGTTTGGAGTCGATTGAAGATACAATCATCCTGAAAAAAGAACTGAGATATTTTAGTATTTTTTTTAGTATTTTTTCATTTTTTAGGAAGGGCAGTTAACATTACGGTCTGGAGAACTATCATACGCGTTCAAGGGCAGTTAATATTGATACTTCGTGTTGAAGCTTGCTTTCAGAAGGTTATATTGTTTCCTTTTGCATTTCTCAATTTTTGAAATTTGAGTTTATTCTGTATTTAAGGGTAAAATGTATTTTGTTGATTTGTTCCTCATAATCTCTCTTCATTTGTCAATATACCCTTTTTGCATTGTTGCCTCGAAACATTTACCAAGATATGCTTAAGTTTGATGTAACTAATGCTTAACACATAATATTTTTTTATACATATGCTATTATTACATACTCAAATATACCGTGTCACATGCCTTGCACGTGAGTCTTATTAGTTTTTATAAAATGTGTATATGGTATAATTTCCACTAATGGTTTAGGGGTTTATGGGTTGGGTTGAAATATGGATTTGCTGCTAGGTTGAGCCAATTGTATATGGGTAAGGGTAAGTTGATGATGAGTTCAGATAGTAGGTCTGGTGGGTTTGGCTAATTGGGCTATGGGCTGTTGAAAAATGGGATTGGTGGGCTGAAAATTTGTTTGGAGGGTGACAACTTAAAGTAGCACTTGTGCAATTGAACTCAACAGCAGCACAATAATGACAGTAATTCGACTCATTTTTTAAAAACAAAAAACAGCAACTATATAACAGATGAATGCTTCATTATTTTTTTCCAACTTCTTCTTTTGATTTTTTTTCTCTGTTTTTTTTTTCTTTTTGTGAAACTAATCTAAACGACTAAAATTTAAGGGAACTGCTGCCGTGGAGATGATTTTTATTGCATTTTGTAATGTTTTAAGGGTTTTATGTTTGAAGGTAACTATAGGGTTTGGATGGATGGTGGAGGATGATGATGATCTATATATAGATAGGATGGGTGGTGGAAGGCGATCAAATGGAAATGGTGGTGGATTTGAGAAAGTACAGATCAAATAAAGCGAATTGCTTTGATACCAAATTGATACTGATGACACATAATTGGGCCCGA
>CAIGRT010005493.1:0-20892 GCA_903798405.1 Fraxinus platypoda
AAAATATCTGGGTCCGCCCCTGTTTTTAAGCCTCACACTCAAACTTCGTGGGGGTTAGGTGATACAAGTATGGTTTAGTACACTGGATTATACGCAATAAACATTACTTAAAATAAACAACGCGGGTTAGGTGATCCAAGGTTCGGAAACTTACTTGGGATAGTTTCGAAAATAACATATTGTGTCCAAGTTCAATGTATAGTATCAATAATTGACAAAGTATTACCACTAATATATATGATTAAGTGCACCAATTTTTTAAAGTGATCTTAAAAGAGGTACTATCAACTAAAAACTCAGCCATGGGAGAAGTGGATAGTGCATTCATCCAAGCCCTTGAACACCAGCCTAAACTCGACATCACTGAAGCCGAAGGCATCCCAGTAATAGATCTTTCTCCATTAAATTCCTCTGATACTGATGCTGACTTTTCAAGTTTAGTAGCTGAGATAGGAGATGCTTGCAAGAACTGGGGATTTTTCCAGGTGATCAACCATGGGGTGCCGTTAAAGTTTCGTGAAAAGATTGAATTAGCAGCAAGGAAATTCTTTGCTCTGTCAAAAGAGGAGAAGAAGAAAGTTAGTAGAGATGAAGTCAACCCTCTGGGATATTATGATACTGAGCATACTAAAAACGTCAGGGACTGGAAAGAAGTGTTTGATCTAACATTAAAGAAACCGACTATTGTTCCGGCTTCTCACCTATCTGATGACAAGGAGCTAAACCAGTTCATGAATCAGTGGCCTGAAACTCTTCCAGAATTAAAGTAAGTTTAGTTTAGATTGAACCAGAATGGGAAATTTCATTTCCAACTACATCTATTCCTTTCTATTGATACAATTTTAGAACAAAATTACGTTGCTTGATCATTGAAGACCATAAACTTCCCAGAAAGGCAACATAATTTATGTGTTTAAATGAACTGCTTTCTTCAGGGAGGCTTGTGAAGAGTACGCTGAAGAAATGGTAAAACTAGCTTACAAGTTACTTGAACTCATTTCCTTGAGCTTAGGCTTGCCGAAAACTCGATTGAATGACTTCGTTAAGGACCATGCTAGCTTTTTGAGGCTTAATCGCTATCCGCCATGCCCTGCTCCTCATTTAGTGCTCGGTGTTGGTAGACACAAGGATCCCATTGTTTTGACCATCCTTGCTCAAGATGATGTTGGAGGACTTGAAGTGAAGAGGAAAACCGATGGAGAGTGGATTCTTGTCAAACCTACTCCTAATGCTTATATCATCAACGTTGGTGACATAATCCAGGTACAAATTTGATTTCTGCTTCAGTAATAATTTCACTTAATCCCGTCTGAACTTTTCCCTTGTTGAATGAAACATCTTTTTATGGTTGCCTTGTATCACTTGTTACTTGAATATTTATACAGGTTTGGAGCAACGATAAGTACGAAAGTGTGGAACATAGAGTGATGGTCAATTCTGTGAAAGAAAGATTCTCAATTCCGTTCTTCCTGAATCCCACAAGTTCCACTTGGGTGAAACCCATGGAGGAGCTGATAAACAAGCAAAACCTTGCCAAGTACAAGCCTTATAACTGGGGAGAGTTTTTAGCCAAAAGGGCACGCAGTAACTATGAGAAACTCGATGTCGAAAACATTCAAATATCTCATTTCAGGATTTAGACTCGAGGAAGTTACTTCTGTTTATATGAATATATACGTGTATGTGCTTCAGTAGTTAAAGTATTGGCTTTCTTTTGTAAGCTTATGTTCTGTGAATGAATAAAAAAATCATGATCTTCTTCTTTAATGGACTCTTAAAATTAAACGAAGAGAGGAAAGTCCTCGATTCCAATCATCGATTTATTCAAGTAAAAATCTAGCCTCGGCCTTCCATTTTTTAGCACAAACATTTAGCACCCTTATTGATAATTCTGGTTCTAATGCTTCATGAAATTCTGATACTTGATTACATTGAAAAATCAGAAACAATCTTTCAGTTTTTCTTTCCAAGGTATAATGGAGTACGATTAAAATATCGAGTGTGCGCAAATTGCACTTTAGAATATAATTCTACTACCTTAGTTGCAACAACCCTTCCAAGATTTTTGAAATTTGAATCAATCGGACATGAATCCATTCATATGTCACGATAACGAGAATGTGCAAAAGGAAATGTATTATAAGCATATGAACATCATTTCACAACGATCGCAACTTTTCTATGACCAACTTGAAATAGGAGCTCGAATTCGATGGCATTCATTAGAGGAGAATGAAAAACAAAATAAGCTTCAAACTTCAAAGTATTAATATTCATAGTCAAGATAAGACTACTTACCCATTTGAAAAAGAAAGATATGACTAGTTTATTTTGTAAGTAGTTGCCTTTTAAGACTAAGTGTGACACTACCCTTCTTACAGGTACTGATTATATATGAATTCATGATTCTATGCCTCGGCCAAAAATTGAAAGAAAAAAAAAATAAGGCATGGGGAATAGAAACGTGTATTTGCTCTTTAGTTTTCTTCTAATTTTCCTTGTGTTCTCTGTGAATCTTGCAAGATCAGAATCCCATTTTGTGCTGGTTCATACAGCAGGCCATGGAGCCTGGTGCTGGTACAAATTAGTGTCATTACTAAAATCATCAGGTCATAATGTCACGGCTCTTGATTTGGCCGCCTCGGGAATCAACCCAAAGCACGTGCTGGATGTTCCGTTTGTATCTGATTATTTCAGACCTCTGACGGAATTCATGGCTTCTTTACCCCGACACGAGAAGGTGATCCTCGTTGGTCACAGCTATGGAGGATTGGCTATTTCTCATGCCATGGAGAGGTTCTCGGAGAAAATTTCTGTTGCGGTTTTCGTCGCAGCCTTAATGCCTGGTCCACACACCAATTTTTCTATATTCTTCCAAGAGGTATGCCTCATATATATTGCTCTATTAAACTTCATTTTAGACTGCAGAAGTATGACTATCAGATCAACACTGTGAAATTTTCTTTTCAAAATTTTGGATAGACAACAAGGAGCGAAGGCGATTTTTTGGATTCTCGTATAGCATACGATAATGGACCTAAGAATCCTCCGACAAGTTACACCTTGGGATCAAAATACATGTCTGAAAAACTTTATCAGCTCAGCCCAATCGAGGTAAGTGAAAGACTAAATAATTTGAAAGATGAAAACAAGATGAATTTGCTTGTAGTCATGGGGTCCTTCAATTTATTGCAGGATTGGACATTGGCAGCATTGTTAGTTAGACCATTATATGCATACACGACGCAAGATTTCTCGCGGGAGCTAAAGTTATCTGGTGATAAATACGGATTAGTAAGTCGAATTTTCATAATGACTGATAAAGACAAGGTACGACAGAAGTATTTCCAACGTTGGATGATCGAACATAATCGCCCCAATGAAGTGAAATTTATCAAAGGATCCGATAACATGGTCATGATGTCAAAGCCAAAGGAGCTTCTTGTTCAATTGCTAGATATTGCTAAAAAATATTCTTGATTATAGTAACTTCCCAGCTTTTTTCACAGGAATTATTCGCATTGAGTTTGAAATATTTCCATGCATCAGATTAATAAATTCACAATTTCTTGATTTATGAGTCTCTTTGTTTTTCAAAGATTAGTATAATATAATTTTTGGAATGACTATTTTCAAATTTGTAGAGTGCATGTTATCTGTAGTTGCCATTTTTGACATTTCTAATTTTTGACTGTTCTAAACAAAACAGATAATTTATATACAAAAACCATGAAGTTTTAGCCTCACGTAGAGGGGACGCAATTGACCGTCTCGAGCTGATATGACGAGTTAGAAGTTAACAACAAATAAAAATGTAAAGGAAGAAAAGTTTGATGATATAATCTGCTTTTGTTCACTCATAAAACCAAAATTTCAACAAAAAAAGTTGAAAAAACTCTTCTGATGGAGAAACTGAACAAGAAATCAAGGGAGAATACCAATATACACTGCAGAAGGAACAGCGTAATTTAATAGATTTGTAGTTTGATAGATAACACTTTTATTAACCCTCCACCAATTAAGAACATCAAAAGCATTGCCCTATCTTCAAAAGCGACCGACAAGTACCTCTCCACATCATTTTTTATTTCAACCAAATCTTTTGCTGCTTGTTTTCTCTTAAACCTGAAAATACAAGTAGAAGACACACTTGGAGTAGGACTTTCTTCTGCCGAAGAAAACTCACTTGAAGAATCCACATCGAGAAATACTTGACTTCTTTCATAACTTACTTCACATTTCACATACTGTTAGGTTGTGACTCAAATTCCCCGTGATTTGGAAGTTTGATTCATGGAGGAATTCTAGATAATTTTGGGTCAAAAGTCCGGATTGATGAGATCAAATTTCATCATGGATTGGAAATTTGATTAGAGAAATTACTTCGGAATGGATAAGAAAGTGTTTTGGAAGCATTGGGTGAGAGACGGGGCGTCGATAGCTCAAAGGGAGGCAATGGCGTGGGCGTCGGAGCGCTGTAGCGCCCAAGGCCAAGGCCAATTGGCCAGTAGGCAACCAGCACCCCAGCACCAGGTGGGTAGCGCCACGACGCCACTGGTACAGGAAAATTCTTTTCCTTGTTGATTTCTACTGCTTTTTTGTGATCGACTTCATCTAAAACTCCAAGATTGGATATATACTCCACGGGGTATAGGATTTTCGTAGACTCTACTAAAAATAATATCATTGTTATATACATTATAAACTTAAAAGAATTGTTTAGATTTAGATTGAGAGTATCAAATCTTGTAAAACAAATTTAATTTCTTGATATATTGAAAATATCATCTTCTTCCATATAAATCTTGTGTTGTTGTGTGATCCATTATTTTTCATACTGCTCTTTTTCTCATCTCTAATTATTTGGTCCGATTTTCAACAAATTGGTATCAGAGCCAAGGTTTTTGGCAGTTCTTGGGAGGTCCAAATTGGTTACTAAAGCGAAGTTTGAATATGGTCCATTGTTTTAGGGATGACAACTATGAAATTTAAGATTCCTCTTTTGGATCGCAATAATAGATTTTCTTTGTGGTAGATTAAGATGCGAGTATTTCTTATTCAATTGGACTTGGATGATGCTCTGTTGGGGGTGGATAAAATGCTAGCAACATTGACCGCAAAGGAGCAACACAAGGATCGGAAACCCCTATCACAAATACATCTTCATCTTTCTAATCAAATTCTTCAGAAAGTGGTAAAGAAGAAAAGTGTCGCTGGAATTGTGGTTGAAAATCGTCATTGATTTGGAGACCATGAAGATCAAGTACGATAAAGCGGATTTAGGGTTGATATTTTTATATTCGTTGCCACCTTCATATGTGATTTTTAGAGATCATATTCTCTATAGTTGGGATACTCTCACTATAACAAGGTATATGATGCGCTTTATTCTAAGGAAAAGATGAAGCATCTGGTTGTCGGATCCGAAGCCCAGGCAGAGGGTCTTATTACTCGTGAGAGAAAGACAAGTGGTCATGAAGGGTAGCAACAGTGATAAAATATGTTGGTATTGCAAAAACAAGGTGCACATAAAGAAGGATTACTATGAGTGGCGAAACAGTAAATAAATTTGCTACTACATATTAGAAAGGTACAATTAGGAAATTTCGGTAATGCCAGTCTTGTAAAAAAAGATTGCGATGATAGAGATATTTGGTCATTTCTGACAGTTCCAAACTGACAAGAATTAGATTTTTATACGGCTTACACTTTTCATATGTATTATAACCGGGATTGGTTTTCTTCATATGAAATAGTTACAAGGGGTTTTGTGGTGATGGAAAATAATGAACCTTGTAAAATAGCTAGTAATGATAAAGTTAGAATCAAGATGTTTGATAGGACTGTCAGGACACTTGGTTTAGTAAGGCATGTTCCAAGTTTAAACAGAATTATTATCTCCTTGATTACTCTTGATTCAAAATGGTACAGGTATATTTGTGAAGGTGGAGTTCTGAAAGTTAGTAAGGGTATGGTTGTGTTAAAGGGGTAGAGAAAGTCTCGGTTATATGTTTTGAAAGGTTCAACAGACACTGTGAATGCAACTGCATCTTATGATTTGATAAGCGGTAACTCCGATAGAGTTGGTTGTGATCGGGTTGCTCGGGTGATTCAAGAAATAATATTGAAGAACTTGCCAGTAGCTCAGGTGAAGGTAGTTGTGATCTTATTGATCATGTTGCTCATGGGATAATTCAAGAATGTTTTGTGACTCGGCTAGTGCTGGTAGTGAACCGGATTATTCAAGCAGGTTTGGTGTGCAATGTAGTTTTGCTGGTAAGCAGGGTTTGAATTTTGTTCACAATTGCTAAGTATGCTCGAAAAAGGCATGGGTGTGCCTGGAAGAGGCATGGTGGAAGAAGTGGAGAATAACTTGAAGGATGAAGACTTAATTCCTTGCTATGAAATTTGTATCAAGATGGAGTTTGTTAGGTTGTGACTCAAATTACATGTGTTTTAAAAGTTTGACTTATGGAAGAAGCCTAGATAATTTTGGTTTGGAAGTTTGAATTGATAAGAAATCAAACTTCATCATAGATTCTGAGTTTAATTGGGGAAAGTATTTTGGAATGGATAAGGAAATATTTTCAAAGCATTGGGTCCGAGACGGGGAGCCTTGACACCGACAACGCAAAGGGAGGTAGCAACGTGGGCGTAGAGCGTCGTGAAGCCACCGGTACAGGAAAATCAGTTTCCTTGTTAATTCGTACCACGTTTTTTGTACTCTACTTCATCCAGAATTCCAAGATTGAGCTCCTATATATACTCCATGAGGTGTAAGGTCTTCATAGACTCGACTAACAATAAGATCATTATTGTATATATTAAAAACTTGAGAGAATTGTTTAAATTTAGATCGAGAGTATCAAATTTTGTAAAACAATTTTAGCCCTTGTTTTATCCTCATTATTAAAAGAAAAAGGTTCAAATAGGCTCTTAGTTTCTTAGTATATTGAAATTCTCCCCTTCTTCCACATAAACCTTGTATTATTGTGTGATCCTTTATTTTTCATACAGCTCTTTTTCTCGTCTTTAATTATTTGATCTGTTTCTCAACACATACAAATAGTAGATAGACATCATTTTATTTTTCAAACTCTTTCTCATGTTACAAGCAACTTCATTATTCTTATAAATATCACCAAAACAATATTTAGCCTAATGAAAATTATATCTCAAATCAAGCACAATAGCAATAAACAAAAATTTTCCATCATCCCCTCAACTTTTTCTTCATGTTAGTAACAATTTCACCCCAAAAGATAATCACACTTAAATGTTTTCTTCATCTTAGTAGCCATCATCACCTCTTGCACCGAATTCTTCCAATTGAACATACTTCATGAAAATAAACAGTAGAGCTTAGATGCAATGAGTACTAAATTTCTACATCATATAAATGTTAAAGTTCAATGACTAAATTGCAAATAGGGAACATATTTAGTGACTCAATTCAACCAGGGTGAAATATCAATGGTTTCTAATGTTATTAATCTGCTGACCAGATGGATAAGTTAACATTTTGTCTGTTTTAATGAACATGTTGGGGAACTCCAGTAGGCTTGTAAACGGAATCCAAATGAGCGGCCTGATTAATTAAATTAAAATTTAGTGGCCTGATTGTTCTAAATTAAAGTTCAGTGATCCAATTGTAATTATGGTGAAAGTTCAGTTACTTCCATTATAATTAATTAACCCTATAAAGCAATGTCAACAAGGAATCTTGAGGTGGTGGGACCCAGAAAAATAGGCATGCTAAAAGCACCACCGTTCATATGCGGCGAACCGATTCCACTCACTCCGTAGCCGACGATTGCCACGTTTTTGTGGCCCACCAACGTTGTAATGTACCACAATTCCTTCTCTTTTTCCACTGCGAATTTTTTGTTTATCCTATAGAGTTTTATGCTTATTTGACTAAAGAATCAGTACTCATTTTTATTTTTCAATTTTAAAATTAATTAATTACAAATAAATTGGACAGAAAAATGGGATATTTTAATCCCCTTGCATTGCTGCCCTGCCTCTTGAAAACAGTTGGAGAGCAAGGGACGGAAAAGGCCCACTCAGTCTCGTCCTGTCCAGTTGTCATTTCTAACTTGTGTTATTGTCCCTATTTTTGGTTGAGTCGGTCCAATCAAACTTGTGTCTTTTTATTTTTTTAAATTAGAGAGTACAATAGAATTTTTAAATCGAGATATAATTGAAGAAATTAAAATACTTTTATTTATGTATTTGAATTACAGGGTTTTTATCATAGTATTGTCAATTATAAAATTAAACGATTTGTTGAAATTTTGCTAACGTAAATTATTTTGAAAAATCAATCCCCGGACATAATAATGTAGCATCGATTAAAAGTGGGAATTGAATATGAATTGAGTATATTTTTGCACATCTCAATAGAGTCAAATGATGTTTCAAATGCAAAAGAGAATAAATTCATTTTATGAATTAAAAAAAAAAAAAAAAAATTCCGAGCTTAATCATCTTTTCCTTTTGTAGATTAAAACACTAGCAAATAATGAATGATAGGTTTGAAGAATCTCTGACGTTTTATCGAAAGTGTAATGTTCTAGATAATCTTACTTCTTCTTCCTTCTTTTTTTTTTGATTTTTTGATTTTTTGGTAACGACGTATTATTCAATACATAACTAAAATAATTAAATTGAATCCTTCATGATAGTTTAAATTCATTAGACGAGATAAATTGGAATGGTACGGGAATAGAGATAAAGTTTAGAGTTTTACTTTCACTATCATCCTCTTATGAAAATTTTACACGGATCAAACTTCGAAAAGAAAATATATTATTATCAATCCTTATGTTTGAGATAACTCATTATTATTATATAAGCTTTAAAAAGAAAGTTGACTTGAATTCACTTTCTTCAAAAAATTCTTATCATAACCCAGAAGTAATTTTAAAAATTATCCAAAAAGATCCAAAATAGCTTATTGCAAAGTCGAATTGAAAATAATCACATCTCAAACTTGGGCAGGCAGTCTTGTTGAACAAGTTCTAAAACATTGAAGTGGAGAGGTCTAAAAGCAAAAGAAATAATGATCCCAAGTTGTAACAAAGGGGGACAGTAGAGGACTTCTTCAAAGGCCTAAAAAACTAGACTATGCCAACAATAATGTCTCCCCAATAGAGTAGATAAACTCTGTGAAATGACGAGAATGCCCTTGAAAAAACTCGGCCACTGCTTTACACAAATTCTTTAAAACTCATTTTTAAGTATACATGCACCTATAAATTAATGGATTAATCTAGGGGATGACATAATGTGAGTGGGGTGGGACCATGATACAGTAACGCGGGCCCCACCCCACTCACATTATGTCAACCCATATATGTACACATAGCATGTTTCTAAATTAATTTTACATATAAATTCATAATTTTTCATATTTTTTAATTACACATTTTCCAAAAAAATCACTCTTTACGAAAAAATTCTCAAAAAACCTCTATCAAACGGACCCGTAACAAAGAAAAAATACGATTTTCTCAGGTGGAGAAATAATGGAACAAAAAGAAGAAAAAAGATACCCTAATGAGAAGGGTGACATAAATGCCATGACCAATGGACTTGTCATCACGTGAAAGATGCTTTTGTTGTTATTATTGTATAAATATATTCTTTATTTGGATCCAAAATTGTGACTTGTTGGCCACAATCGTGTTGGTTCGAATGAATAAATGACAAGTGCCAAAGAAACATTCATTGAATCTTGAGGACAAAAAAATTTAAAAAGAGAATTTCTTTCACTTTTTTCTTGGATAATTAGAAAGGTAGAAGGATTAGAATCTATGTTGGTACTTTTTGCTTGTTTAGAATAACTTAATAAAAAAATTAGGTTAAAATTAACAATTAATTTAATCACAAATTTTATAAAATCCACAACTTTTATTAAATTTCCGATCACATTTCATAAACTTTTGTTAAAATCTATTAAAACTTATATAAAAAACCAAAAAGAAACTCTGTCAAGTAACTTCGTAATCAATAGTAGATATGTGTTGTATGTTTCTAATGTGAACAATTTAAGGGGTGTTTGTTTGATACCCATTTTTGCCAAAATACATTTTTCTCTATCTTCTTTTCAACCACGCATTTTTCATTAAAATAATATTAAGTTCAAATTCAAAAAAATTCCTTCTTTTTTAACCACACATTCTCCATCAATTTACTATTCCAAAATATATTATTCAAAAATAACGAGGCTCAAACACCCCCTTAATATGAAAAGCAATCGATAAGTTAAAATTAAGGGCAATGCTAGTAGTACGTCATAGTCTACATCAAGGATTACACCCCTCTCACATGGGAGGTGGGGTCCACTCGAATAAAAAAATATTATTCCAGTGGGTCTCACCTCCCATGTGAGGGAGGTGGAACCTCTAATGTACACCACTTGATGTACAAGTGGAAATACCCCAAAATTAATCTTACTTTCGAATGTCAAGTGAGAAATTTATTGAATAAGTACAAATTATCTTGATTGATAAGTCAATAGTGATGTTACTTTTGAATGAAAAGTACTACTAGTTTATCATATTTAAAAAATAAATAAAAATAAAAATTCTTCATTTTTTATCAACAAATATCAAGAATCCAATAGTGTAATATTCTTTATTGTGGAACTACCAAAAATCGGGTCTTATTGGCACAAGTCTTGTACATTTGGTTTTTCTTTTTAGGTTGCTCTGTAAAAACATATTTTGGAAGCACTTGTTTTTTTAAAAAAAAATACACATATTTGTCTAATTCGACGATAGATTTAACACAATAAAACACTACGTCGTCAATCCTGTTAAGTTCATCGAGATGGCATATAAATTGAAAGGAGAGCAAAAACTCGTTGATTGATTTATGAAGAAAAAAATAGGTGAGTTTTTAACCCCCGATACTTGGACATAGTAGAATGCATAATAATTGCATACTAAGGACGTGTTCGGTAGAGATTAAAATCGGATTAAAATTGAAAAATTAATCGTTATTGTTGACTTTTATTAGACGAGTGAGACCCAATAATTACTATATTTTCAATTTTAATTGAATTTTGAGCTGTACCAAACAAGCTCTAAGGATGGAGGAAAATTGAGGAAGAAGATTTGGTAGTTGTGATGGTTAGTCACAAGATTTAAGGATGGAGGAAAATTGAGGAAGAAGATTTGGTAGTTGTGATGTTTAGTCACAAGTCACTTTTTATATAGGCATAATTTATCATGATTAATATTACTTTTTGTGCTGTAATAAAGTCCATGAAATATATATATTTAAAAAAAAAAAGCAATATTTTTGGAGAGATTAAAGAATAAAATAATTATTAGCCATGCAAATAAAAGTTGATACCATTTAAAATGATTTTTTTAATCAGTATGCGCATACTCAAAAAGATACTTTTAAACGTTGCTAATTAAACTTATTGATAGTGTGTATTTTAATACCTTACACATTATCAAAAAAAAACGTTTAGAAAATATTTATTAGGATAAATTAAATAGAACTATGTTAGAAGAATACTTTATCGGAAGTAAATAGCTTCTCTCTTTTTTTTTTTAAAATACTTGCATGTTTTTCGACCCGTTTGACAAAGCTTATGCTTCTTTAAGAAGAAAAAATTACATTATAAAAAATTCTAGTCTGATAAAATATTTTCAAAAATATTTAAAATGAGCTTTTAATCTCAAAAATAATTTTTGACTTTTTGAAACTTGCCAACATTGTTTTATGTTAGTATTCTTGCATAAATTTATAATAATTATTTTATTTTATATGGTCAAATTGGATAAATTTATAAAATAATTATCTAGATGGTCCACGCCAATCTTGAAGCATTAAATTAAAAATGTGAAAACATGGATTTACTATCTATCTAAGATACCATTTTCTTGGATTCTGGAAATAGTATCCTCCAAAAAAGAAGAAAGTGGGGGTGAATTGTACCCTTTTTCTTTAGAAAAATCCATATAAAATTCCTAACGCGTTCCTTTCTTGATTTGACCAAATTTGTTTTCAAGCTTCCTCTACAAGACTTTTAAAATCAACCATAAAAAATGGAGAGAGTACCCATTTTACTTGACCGTATTACCCTCCCGATTCCTCCGTAGACTCAGAAAAGGGATAATAACTCAAATGACCACTAAACTTTGCAAAAAAAAATTCACGGGATCAATGAGCTTTAAAAATCACCACATTCAACGTTAAACTTTGTAATTTGTAATCTCGCACCACTGACCTTATTGTCCGTCAAAATTTTTATGAAATGTCGACATGATTGCATACGTGATACTATATCTCTCTACAAGTTATAATTAAAAAAATTCAAAAAAAATGATTTTTTAAAGAATAAAGTTTAATAGTAATGTACTGCATCTCAATGTAAATTAGTATTGAGATGATGCCCTATTAGAACTTTATTCTTTGAAAATTCATTTTTTATCAAAATTATTTTTAGTCACATATACTTTCAATAAAATAATCTTATACATAAATTAAAATTTTTTACTCTTTTTAATTATACATTTTTCAAAAAATCGCCGTTACAAAACTCTTATCTCCCAAAAATAGGGCTCAAGCATTTACCTTTATTTGATGGGGATTAAAATCAAATTTTTAAACTTTAATAAATTTTGATAAAAGTTGATGAAATATATTGTTGAAAAGTTTTGGATCCTGTAAAATGTGTGATTAAAATTAATAATTAACTTTGACTTAAATTAGATTTTAATCAATATCAAACTAGGGCAAAGGCAATATTTGCTTCCCTCATTAATTTTTTAGCTCTTACTAACAAATAAGAGGATTACAAAAATTTGACGTCGTACATTTGTACTTAATTTTTTACACTATTTAACCATAAGGGCGCGTTTGATTGTCGACATGAAATTTGTATGGAAAAAAATAAATTATAGACAATTGAATTACCTAGAACTTATTTAAATGGAATTTTGTTTAACAATTTTTTTCTTAAATTTTTTTATCAAATTCTTATATTCAACATTTCATTAATTAGTACATTCGTCATTGATAATGATTTATGTCAAAATATTTTATTTTTATGCTTTGAATTTCTTCGTACTATTTATGTATTTATTTTAAAAAAATATGGTGGAAAATAATTTGTTATACGCTATTTCAACAAACTTTTTGGACATAAACTGTTATAAAATAGAAAATGTAGTAACTAATGAATAGTTTGAAGATAAGAATGTTATAAAAAATCGTTACGAATATAAATACTATAATGAGTATAAATTGAGAATCTTAAGTATAATTACAATGTGGTGTGAATATAATTATTCTATTTAAAAGTGGCTAAATATATTACAATTTTTAACAATTAAACTATATTTTAATTACATGGAAGATTCACAACATTTACACATCATCACATTTATGACTAAAACTTTTTTTCATCGCATTTTTATTCTCAAATTAATATAAATTGTTCCTGATTAATATTTTAGATGAAAATTGCGATTATGGATAATATTTTTTTATTAACAAAATATTAAAAATAAGAATGTGATGAAGAAAAAAGTTAAGAATATAAATAATATAATGAATAAAGTTTAAGGGCCTTTATTGTATTAAAATATGATGTATTAATAGAGAGACGTGATTTTAATATAACCAAATTTGAGAGATTCTTCAAAGTAATGGAATCTAACGGCTGTAAAAGATTGTCCTTTTTGATTGGGAAAGGGCATCTCTCCCTATTCTTTTTGAAAGAAGAAATATTGGCCGATACTAAATAATGGGTCCCCTGGATTCCTTATCTCTAAGCTAAAATTGCACGACACGCATTGTTTCTTGCGTTTTTCCACCAATGCCCACCTCCAACACATGCTGACGTCTTATGATCCTATCTTTTTGTCTAATATATTAATAAATTAAACTAATTTAATTTATTGGAAAAAAGAAAGGAACTTCCGGAATATTTGATTGGGTTATTAACACAAAACATTCATACGCTTGGAGTTCACTATGCAAAATATCCCTACGTTTTTTTTTTTTTTTTTTTTNATTTCTCAACAAAAAGTTGTGAAATAACGAATATACCCTTCTATTTAAATAAAAAATAATTAAAATTTAATTGCAATCACAATCTCAAATTTTTTTAAAAAAAAAATACAAACGGCTCCTAAATAAATAATTTAAAATTAGGGAAAAATCTCTTTCTCACCTCCACTACGGCACCACCTAAACCTAACCCATACTCAATCACATCGAAGTTATAATTGGACCGATTTAGGGAAAAAAATGGATCAATTGAAGCATTAATTAGAGAAATTAAAGCCAAGCCCATTGTCGTATGATGCTGTCGATCGATTGGAGAATTAACCACGTGAATGCTTTTCAACCAATTTAACAGATCTATAAAAAATGCATAAGCAATCATAAATAATTTGTAGAACATAGTTTCGAAGAAATTTGTATAGGAACAGATGATTTGAAGAGAAAAATCATCACCATTGTAAAGTCATTGCTGCATAGAAGGATTGAAGAGGGGTGGAAAGTACAATCCTCACTATTGTTGCATAAAGAAATCCAGAAAATTTATAATCCACCGGAATGAAGTCAAATGTAATTTACACTAAAGAAATGTCAATACAATAACAATTTTGCTTTGCTTTGTTTAATTTTTCTTGGCGTATCAAATCACTCACTTATGGTCACCGCAGATTTAACCCGGTGGTGGGGGTGGTGGAAATGAGAAAGAAGATAATTTTTTAACAATTTATTTAGGACTCATTTGTATTTTTTTTTAAAATTTGAGACTATAATTGCAATTAGTTCTTTTATTTTGCTTTTTATTTTATTTAAATATGATGGTATATTTGTCATTTTACAACTTTTTATTGAAGAAATTGGATAAAAATATATGCAAATGATGATTTTCACAATGAAATGTGGAAATAGGGGTGAAAAAAATGAAACGTAAGGACGTTTTGCACGATAAATTTCAAACGTAAAGACATTTTGTACTTATAACCTTATTTGATTCTATCACATGGAAGGAAAAAAGGCTCCCGAGTTTTTCAAGTGTTTGATCTTAGCGACTTCATTGTTGCTACGTTAAAATCCATATTTCGTTTAAATAAAAGAATTATAAAAATGTAAGTCAAAATCAATAATTAATCTTAAATATACATTTTATGAGACCCACAACTTTTCAACTACAAATTTCAATTTATTAAAAATATGAATTTTAGGGGGCTTGGACTCAAGTTGAGCTACACAACTTAGAATTTAGAGTATCACTTTTATACGACAAGAGTTATTGATTCAAATTATAAAATTAATCGAAAATCTAATTTTATTAGCATAAGATGAGCACAGATGATCAAATCATCGATTTTCTTTTACTCCAACTTTTGGCCATTTTAAATTTTCGTGACACCTTAAACTTATCGCGATCATTTTTTTTCAAATAAATATCATATACATTTTTTATGTTGAACAAAACTTCGAATTTTACATTTCATTGCTTTCAAGCAACTGCAAAATTTGCCCCCTTAACCACTCTCGTTTTTAAAATCACAAATTATTTAAAGGAAGCTCAACAAATCATTTAAATATTTTATTTAAAAATAAAATAATTATTAAAAGTAGTACTTTATTAAATTACAATTGAATTACCAAAACACATTAAGTCCCTTTATAAAATACAATAAGAAGAGTAAAGTCTTTCAAAATATATATATATATTTTACCACTCTATGAAGAAAAAGAGAAAGTAGAGAAACCCACAAATATAAGCGAGCATTGCAAGGGCAATTTCGACAATAAAAGAATATGCGACGACCCGTAAAAGACTCGTCATGTTTGCATAAATATCTATCTATAAATAGATATCATCGGCTCAGCTCTGCTAAAACTCGGCGTTGCTTAACAGAATCTTCGCGTTTCTGTCTCTAAAAGAAACCACTGACTTTTATTCTCTCGCTATTGCATTCACACTTTATATATAGATCCTCACTATTTCCCCTTTTATCTTTGAGTTTGGCATCACAAGAAAACTGGGAAAATTAATTTAATTGAAAAACCGAAGATCTGGCAAGAAATGGGATCACCGGAACTTAGTTTGACTTGTAGACAATCGACGATGAAGCCTTATATTCCCAAAAGGATCAGTGAATTTCTAGCCGGAGTTTCGTTGATTACTAACTCATCTGAAAGACTTTCGAAGCTTGATGATTACGTCAATAGACTCCAAGATGAAATGAAGAAGATCGATGCATTCAAACGCGAGCTCCCTCTTTGCATGCTCCTCATCACTGACGGTGAGCCAATTTTCTATTTTATAAATGGCTTTTTGATTTTTGTTTCTTAATTTTTAGAAAATGGTTTATTTGAGATTTTTTATTGCTGGAATGGGGTTTTGGTATTTTATAGACGGGATTGCTTATTTTTGGGTTTTGATGACTGCCATTGCAGCAATTGCGATAATTGAGGGGGAGTTAATGCAGTGCAAAAAATCAAGTACTGAGCCAATATTGGAAGAATTTATACCATTGAAGAAAAGTAGTGATGCTTTAGACGAAAAAGTAGAGGCTCCAAAAGATGAAATTGTTAGCAGTCGAGATAAAATGAATTGGATGAGGTCTGTGCAGCTATGGAACTCTGATAATCAAAATCCTTGCCCGGATATTGAATTCAGCAACAACAAGAAAGCCTTAAAACAAGACAACGAAAGGGTATGAAACAAAATCAGTGTTTTCATATATATCTGTTATAATCTATTTTCTTGTGTATGTGTTGTAATGGATTTGTTCTTGTTTATGTTTTTTGGTTAATAGAGAGCTGAAGAAAATAATCAGCCCGTGAATTTGATGGATGATTTGTTTCAGTCTAGCAATAACAGAACAATAGTGGGGAGGGCTTTTATGCCTTTCAAGGGGTATGCTAATTTTCCAGCGATGACAGCGAGGAAGGAAGATAGGGATGAATTACCTGGAGCACCAGTCCTCTCTCTTAGTACACCTGGAATAAAGAATGCGAGGGACGATATGGAGTCTTGTGGTTTGAATTCGATATCCAGTTGCAGTGGATCAGGTTCGTCTTCTGCAGCTAATTGTCAATTGAATTCGAGGGCCAGGCAGCAGAGAAAGCAGAGGAGATGCTGGTCACCTGAATTGCATCGGCGTTTTGTCAATGCTCTGCAACAACTTGGAGGTGAACAAGGTTAGGTCTTGACTAAGTCTTTAAAGATTGCAAAACTTTGGTTCGAAATTGAATCTAAGTTATAAAGTAAAAATTGATGGTTCAATGAGAAATATGGAAATAAGGTGCAATTAGAGTGAAGCGTGTGTTTAACTTTGTTTCTGTGTATAATTTCCAAACACTGGTTATGTGTTCTATGAAGTTGTAGAAAGTTCGATTTGAAAAGCTTTTGAGACCAAGAATAAAACATTTTCTTGTATATGAGATTTCCTGATTACACTGGATTCACCCTACGAATTTATGCTTAATGCCTGGAAGAGAATCAGAGTACATGTAATGAAATGATATAATAACTTCTTTCAGCTTCTTTTATTGATATCCAAGATGGGTTTTTCTAACTTCATCTCATCGAAAATGGGGGTGATCCGAGGGGAAAAATAAGAACCGGTTCATCGTATAGAGACTAACACCCTGATATGGGATATCCTCCTTTATATTAGCCTCTAACTTATTCTTAAATTCTTTGCAGTTGCTACTCCTAAGCAGATCAGAGATCTTATGCAAGTTGATGGTCTCACAAATGATGAAGTCAAGAGTCATCTGCAGGTGGGGTTCGAACTTTGATTTAGCATAATTCTCTCTAGTATCCTTCATTTGTAGATGGACCTCGAAAACTGCTATGTGGAGCTTTCCTGGGGCAGTTTCAAATAGACCTAGAGAACTTTGAATTATCATAATTCTTCTTTTTGTCATTTCAGAAATATCGGCTTCATACTCGAAAAGTTCCTCCAACTACAAGCACCTCATCGAATCAACCCGTTGTACTTGGAGGTCAATGGATGTCCCATGATCAGCATGGTGAATCCTTTAAAAAAAGCAATTCCCAGTCTGGTTCTCCTCAGGGTCCTCTACAGTTACCTGGATCGTCTCGAGGGACTTCCATGACCGGAGGGAATAGCATGGAAGACGAAGATGATGAAAAGTCGGAGAGCCACAGCTGGAAAAGTCACATTCACTTGTGTGGAAGAGACGATGCATAGATGTCCACAATGAGTTTTGCAGAAAAAATAGTATACATGGGAGGAGTTATATCAGTTATAAACTCAATATATGATACATATATAACTATGATCTTTTCTGAGGCAGACTATATGGAATTTTGCAGGATTAGATTTCCTTAGTTTCTGCATGAAGAACTTCAAGTTAATTCCATTTCTTGAAATTATGAACAAAATGGTTTTTCAGTTATTTGAGGGCAAACAATCAAATGTTTGGCTACGATAAGTTAATCTTGTTCTTTGTATTGTTTAATCTTATCGAATCATATTCAGTAATGTATATCTCACATGTCCTATGAAGGGAAGAAAAACCATAGAGCTCGTTTATTTCTTGTCGACTGCTCTCTGTAAATTACCTGCAATGGAATCATTCTATAGGTACCCTTCTTGGCCATATGCATGGCTTAAAAGATTATTATTTTTTTCTTTCAAAACGTTGAATTCTTGACACGATGAGAACTTATCTCTAAGATAAGCAAGATTTCTGTTTAATTATTTATGCCGCCACTGAATTAAACTAATCATTCTTCTTGTTTGAAGCAGTGGGGATTAGTCCTCAGTTTTTTGTATTTTTCATGTTTGGTATGACTTTATTTTCAGAAATTCTACTTTTAGCTGTTGGACGACTTCAAAATTATTTCTCCCTTTTTGTCTACGCCATTAAAAGTTGTTTGGGGAATCGAAAGATAAATAAAAAAAAATATTCCCAATTGTTGGAATCTTTACATGTATAATATGTAGAATAGGGTTCATGGACAAAGAGAAGAATCTTGATTTGTTCAAAGAAACTGTCCCAAAAGTTGCCTAAGGCTGTTTTAATTCCTTTTGGGTTAGTCCATTGACTATATTCTGTATGGCTAATCTCTTTTTATATGCTTGTAGGGTTGTTGTTTGTCTAAGGCCATTTCATTGAGCTGACATTTGACGCTAGATCTCGAGAAGGGAAAAAAAAAAATCTACGTTTTACATCTTTTGAAAACGAAACTCATGGAAAGAGGAAAAGTTACATTTTTGAAATAACATAGAATAGTGCTATATGGTGCTCAATACTGATTTAGGTGACAGTAAATCCTACATTTTACCTAGATTAGCAATCGAGCTGGGCAATGTAATTTTGCTTTAAATATTTCTTTTCATGGGGATATTATATAGTTATATCCTTAACCCAAAAAAAGGAAAAAATTATGTAAATCCATATAAAAATAATCACAATTAGACAACTTCTTGGGGGTTAAAATTGTTTAAGATTCAGAGAAAAACCCCTCTTACCTAACATGCTATAAATTCCACTTAAAATATTGTCTTTTGTAATGTTTATCCAAATTAATTGACAAACAGTCCCTTTCACAAACAAAATAATGGAGAAAGAATCTTGAAGACAAGATAATGAATGAGCCCACTTTGATATGCCATTATAAAGATGACAAAAAAAATTTAAGTGAAAAGAGGTAACCAATCAATAATTTTAGGGTTTTCTAATGAAGAATCTAATTCTATGCAACATATGATTGTTTTATCTGGATAACCTATTCCACTACATAACATTGGCTGATTCCTAATCCATACCGTACTATATAATAAATGAATTTTGAACTTATTTTTCGTTTGTACTATATCATTAAATTTAATGGACTCCGATCGAAATAAGAGAATTGGATTTACTTTTAAGAGTGCTATGTAAGTTTAACTTTCCTTATCAATCTAAAAACTTCACACACGATGAATCGTAAGTAGTGGTGTCAAAATGGATTGAATGATTGACTCGAAAACCTTGATATGAAGTAGGGGTGAGCATTTTAATCGAAACAGAATTGGAACTAGAGTCTTCAATTCGGTTCCAGCAAAAATTAGGAACCGAATTCAATCGGTTCTTGGTTCTTGAACTGAAACCATCAGTACCGAGTTCTGGAATCGAATTTGTCATTTTTAAAAAAGATTTTTACTTTTACAATTTATTCGCCCCTTACCCAATGGGATGCAAAGGAAGCAGTGTGATGAAAAAAAAAAGTCGACAATGTTAATTGTTACGTTGTTTTAGAGGAATTGACTAATATTATTTTTATCATTTGTAGAACTTAGTATTTTCTTATTGTTGATTTCGATTTTTGATTTGTTCTATGAGTATGTAATTATGTATTTATGCTTTACTAGATATTGGATGTTATTTGGTGGCATCTTTGCAGTGGATTAAAAAAGTGTTAAAATATTTATTTTTGGTATATTTTATTTCTTCTACTTCAACTATATATTGGGAAGATAAATTGTATTTTCAGCTCAAGTTTTTTCTAAAAAAATTTTATGGGTATAATCGAATTCGAAACGGAATTGACGATTCGAGTTTGGTTTCAGTAATTATGTGGACTCGAATGGTTCCATATACGAATATACGTAGTGTCATGGGTGATACTTGAACTAACCCATCCACCCCGACAGCCGATGCCCAAGTCTATAATCTATTAATGAATGATAGTTGAAATATACATTTTTTTAACTGATGCTGGTTAGGATTTTCTTTGGAAATTTTAAATTTGAATACTTGCATTATAAAATCGAATTTCAATCTTTAAATAATAAATATTGCCTTAATTAAATTGACTCCAATTCTGCAATGGGAAGAGTTCAAAAGTAAGGGATTAACTATACACAATTCAAA
>CAIGRT010005501.1:0-14145 GCA_903798405.1 Fraxinus platypoda
TATTCGAAGTCAATAAATCACTGTTTTGTCTTCTCAAATCAGATTTTGGTAAGTCGAATGATGTTTCGATTTCACGCATATTAACGGCATGCTCTTGATGAATATAATATGCACATTATCGGTGTAAAATCTCCAACATAAGTATCGTTGGAGGCTTCCCCCATTGAAGTTAGAAATATCACTTTCAAATTAGCCACAAAATGATTAAGGTCTGAACTCTTAGGAAGAAAATTTTGATCTTAGAGGGCAATTCTTGGTGTTTGATGTGAGGTAGACACCTCGGATCATATGGGGATCTACTTCAAAGAAATCAAAGGAGATTATTCGTCGGAAAGTAAAAAAGGGTCAACAATTGAGGTCGGACGAAAGGGACCATCTTGACAAGTTAGCCAATGGAAGCCATCATTAGGAAACAACCAAACTCGAGGAATATCTCTCTATGATGCCAGCACCATCATGCCCACTAATGATAGAGAAGCAATGAATGCCATGTTTATAAGCAATCATTCCATAGTTTGCATGTAATGATTGCATATGGTGCATGCTACCATCTAGGTGTAATGATGGTGTGCCATCACCAAACTCCCTATCAATGAAATTTCTATAAACAGAGTGGTAGCACACATATCACACTATTTCTTGACAAAATTGAGGGTGGCAAGCTCGTCTTAAGGCTTTACCATACAGTTTTCTAGCAATTATACAAGTTTTATTTACAGAAGTTTCCAGCAATTAGAATCCTAACTCATTTTAAATTTCTCAAAGTTGATCTACAGTTGCAGTGAGTAATTCTAGCTGTCCAAACATGTACAGTTTATGAATCAAACTAATATTCACAAATCTAATTCTCACAAATATTATATGCATTCCTCCACGGTTGGCTTGTGAGGATTTCTAGTTAAACACGCATTTCCCATGGAATCGACGCATATTCTTGCTATTGTGAGTTCATTTCCTACTAACCAAAGGTGCTATTAGACCGTCAGAAACGTGGCAGATGCAGCATGGGCCCTATCTGATATGTGTTGGACAACTGGGGGCCCTACCTGATATGTGTTGGACAACTGGGGAAGGCTTATTAGGAGAAGGAAAAAAATGGAAGAGAATTACAAAATAAAGTGTAAAAAACCATAGGTCTAGCCCTGCATGGCCTGTGCTAGTTGACACCTTTGGGTGAATGTGAGATAAGGTTACCGTAGTAAAATTCAAAACAAGACCAAAACTTTCCAATGCTAAATATGTAAAAGGAAAAGGCACTTCAAAGGGAGGGGGAGAGAAAGAAAGACTGACTTTTATTAATAAGGTTATTATATTCAAAGTAGCCAAGAAGAACTCGTCCGTTTGGTATGACTTTTGAAAAGTCAAAATGAACTTTTTGAACCAATTTAACTAATTTTGTGAAAATACTTTTTGTAATTAGAAGAGTTTCTAAATGAAGATGATTCAACGTGACTTTCTCTGAAAGCACTTTCGGAATAGTTAATGCTTTAAAACAAAAATTAAAGTAGCTTCATCCAAAAGCACTTCTGCAAAAAGCAAAAGCAAAAACTAATCCAAACGGGGTCTAAGAAATTTGCACATTCTATTTTAGCTTTCAAGCACAAAATCAATGAGACGGACAAAACAGAGTAGCAAATTCAAGTACCTAAACTAAATCCTGGAGGATCCATCACCTGTTATGATTTCTATTTCTAGATCTAGATATGAAATTAAAAGTACAAAAAGGCTGCTTTTCCTTGAGAAAATTACTAAATTTAGTAGATTTTAATGATGAAACAAGCACAATGCTCATTTTGACATCATTCCATAACGACGACAGCCCCATCTTCTTGATAATTTTTTCTGCCTCTTCTTTTGGCACC
The DNA here is from genome assembly GCA_903798405.1 of Fraxinus platypoda. Lineage (NCBI taxonomy): Eukaryota > Viridiplantae > Streptophyta > Magnoliopsida > Lamiales > Oleaceae > Fraxinus > Fraxinus platypoda. The sequence continues at coordinate 1,863 of CAIGRT010005501.1, forward strand.
CCCTTTTTAAGCACAACAGGAACTTTCTCCACTAAGTCATTCCCTTCCTTTAGTCCAAAGTCAGTAAAACTTCGAAACTCCTTAATTACCTTGAGTTTTGAAGCTGAGTCAAAAGACTCTATCTTCAGCTCAAAAGCTGTCTTCTCTGGTTTCTTTTCTTCCTTGGCTGCCGTTGATGCCTTCATCGCCACTGAAGCCACTCCAGCAGCACCTGGCTTCATGACCCCAACGACTGGCAGCTCTTTCATGCCCAGCTTCTTCATCATAATAGAAGAGAGCTCTGCAGCTTCAACCAGTGTGAGTCCAGATATTTCATCAACAAGTCTCCATACCCTCTCGGTCGGGGGACTCCGATGCTCTGTGGGATCAAAAGTTTCGGGATTATAATCAGCTGGAAGTCTTCTTTGGTCTATCTCTACTTCTTCCACCTCTTCTTCTTGTTTTAATGCAGGTTGAGCAAAGTTTCTAGATACACCAAGCAAGTTAATCAAACAAGGTACAGTCACAGGAGCTCCAATGGGTTTTCTTAACTATCCATATGGTAAATGACGCCTTAGTTGTCCAATCAAACTCATTTTCAACTTCCTATAATATTGGTTTACAAAATCAACTAAGAAACCACCATTCAGAGCAATAACTCCCTGTGAAATCAAACAAAAGAAAATGTGAGTAAGATCAAACACAACAGCTAATTGTTGGGATACAAAAATAAACCAACAAACAAATACACCATTGATTTTCTATGAGCTTATTCAAGGCAAACAACAAACACGTGCTATCAAACTAGGTATGCTGTTAGAATTCTTCAGCTTAAGTCATCAGATCTCCCAAATAGAAAAGAACTAGTGAGTAAAAGCAAACAGACAAAAGAACAAATAGAGAAGTTTTTTAAGCTAATATCAAGTTAAAATGAGTATTGCTGAAAGCATTGGTCCAAAGAGAACCTAAAATTAGGACAGACCGTCGTGTCATTGACAAAAAGGACGAAAAGAAAGCTATATCAAATCCAGAAGGGAAATCAGAAATGTTAAATCTATTTGTACAATTTTTTTTACATAAAAAAGTACTGGTTGGAAAGATAAATTATTTTTTAAATTGTCCAATGACAACATGGCACGTGGCATGTTGTCAACAACATTTTACACCAAGCATGATTGAATCAGAAATGCATCTAGATGAGATATTTAATCACCTTTGGTACTCTTTGCCCTTGTTTGGGCTCTATTTTAATGAGATTTTAGGGGGAAAAAATTATTTTGGAATAGTAATTTTTTTTAAGAATGCGTGGTTAAAAAAGAATGAATTTTTTTTTAATTTACATGTAATATTATTTTATTGGAAAACGTGTAATTAAAATGAAAAAAGAGAAAAATACATTTTGGATAAAATGGAGGCCAAACAGGGGCAATAAGTAAACTACAATGTGTGTTTAAAAAAGAATGATTTTTTTTTAAATTTACATGTAATATTATTTTATCGGAAAACGTGTGATTAAAAAGAGAAATGAGAAAAATACATTTTGGATAAAATGGAGGCCAAACAGGGGCATTAAGTAAACTACCTTAATATTTTGTTAGAACTTAGAAAGGAGATTGATAGTGTAAAATTAAGTCCAAAAACTTCCATTATTGAAGTAAGTTAACAAGAACAATGCATTATTATATACATGCTAGCTCATGCATAAAAATTCTATATATTTTATTGACGAGTATTAAATTAAAACACAAAGACCAACAAACATGCAACTGATTAAATTAAGAGCACGTTTGGGAATTGTTTATAAATGATTTAGATTATAAATAGATATAAATGAGCGGTGAATAAGTAGGTAATACTAATACCTATGGGTCCCTCAAAATGTGTGGATAAAAAATGACTTAGTATTTAATTTATAAACATGAGCCAAACATAGGCTAAGTAAATTACTAGTATAAGAATATCTCGAACAGCCAAGACGGGTGCTTTTTGTTCATAAATAAGATACAAAAGAACCCTTTTAAATCTGCACGACCAAAAGATAACAAAATGAATCACCATTGCTGCTGATGCTAGAGGACTCTATTCGATTAGCTTTAAGATTATCTTTAGACGGTGGGCTTATTCTTGAAACTTTTGTGACTAATGTAATCTTGATAAAATGTCCAAAAGATAAAAAGGTATTCATAGAATGTAGATAAGTACTTCACTGAACAATATCTGATTTTCAGGCAAAGGTGGAACTCTTGATTCTGTGGCTAAACGCAGATAACAAGAATACATCGAGCAATGTACTTAATACATTGGAACAACTTCACTGTTTCTGGAGCACCAAATGCTTAGAAAATGAAAAGAAACAGATTAAAACCATTAATTCGACTTCAAAATCTTGATATTAATTAAACCACGTTGTATCATAAAAAGAAATCCAACAGCCATTGTCCCAGGTAGATCTTACTCAAACAATACAGAAATTCGCAAGTTTCACTGAAACTCGTCCCCAGCTAAAACCATCTTCTTCAGAGTGATTTTATTTTATTAAATTACTCTCAATTGTATATAAAATATTATTTTTGTTTTTTCTTTCTCAAATACAATGACTATTACCTATCTAGAATTCAATTCCATTCCATTAATTACATGGTCATTGGCTGGATTTCGAACATTTCAAAAAAGCATCAGATTGCATATAGCATTTTAATTGCAGGGTTTATAATTCTGATCCATCTTGCCCCACTAATTTTTTTCTTCTGCTATTTATTTTAGATTTTCTTTTTCCAGGGTAACATTTGATGGCAAATTCTTCCAAATCCAAGAACTGTATCTTTCTGCTATTCAACTGTACTATTGTAATTCTTTCATGAAGTTTTCAGTATTTCATAAACTTAAATAGGAGTAAACCTAATAACCTGCTATATAAGATTGATTGGAGAACCCCTTTTATAGTTTTTTCATTGTTTTTCCTCTTTTGAGGATAGAGTGTGAACTTCATAACATAAAGGCCAAGAGACTGTTACACAAGCAATGCTCCATTATGAGTTATCAAACTTACAAAAGAGTGATCTTGAATAACTTGACATTGATGACTTTTGGCACTATGATTTATAATGGTTTTTCTTTGTGAGAATTAAGTGCTGTTGAGTGAAATGTCCAGAAAATTTGAAGTAACAGCAAGATCACCCCTTTGTACAGACACATAAAATGTAGCTGTACTTATGTGTTGATGTTGCTATAATCACAGTATTTTCTTATAATGGAGTAAACCAATTTATATTCTGATACATTTTCTTGAGATGAATTATAAGAATCCTCATATATTAATCCTTACGAGTATTGTTGAGCACAATATATGTGCTAGCTAATTTAAAAATTAAACTAAGAGAAACAGAAGGTAGCCTATAGCATTCGTCATATCCTAATATAACAATATTTGTGTAACCAAAGTTATAGGTTCCTTGTAATCAGCTGGAAGTCTTCTTTGGCCTATCTCTACTCCACCCACCCCCTTCTTCCCTTTTTCACCCCAAATAAATTAATCGAATGAGAGATAGTCACAAGAGCTCCGATGGATTTGCTAAACGTATTCCTATCGCAAATGAAACCTTAGTTGTGCAATCAAACTCATTTTAACTTTCTAGATTAATGGTTTACTCAATTGACAAAGAAACCATCATTCAAAACTACTACACCCAGTGAAATCTCACAAATAACGTAGTGCGTAACATCAAAGACAACTGCTAATTTCTAGGGTGTCAAAAATTAAAGCACAAACTAACGCATAATTCATTTGATGGAGTTTATTCGAGGCACACCACAACCACATACTCAAGCAAACAAGTACGACAGAAGTTTTTGAGCTTCAAGATTGCATAACTTAACTTGAAAGCACACGTTTTTCTTTGGTCAAAACTTCGGCCCACATAAAATTCTTCCACCAGAATTAAATAAAAAGCACCTAAATAGCTATCCAACTGACAATGTCTACTTTTGACAAAGTTGTTACTTCTCTAATCTGTGATACTCAACCTGGAAAATAAGTTCAGTAGGAAATAACAACTTATTCTCAAAGGGCATATAATTGGAGGTATGTAAGAGGGAAAATGCAAACATCCACCATCCAATAAGTTATGGAACTCTGTATTAAGAAAGATGTATTACAAATAAGAATAATTACTATTACTTCAGTTAACCCAACAGAAAAAGTAGTTTAGAATACAAATCAATAAATAAATACCAATAACCAGTCATCAATTAGCATCCTAATTACTGAAAATGATAAAGAAACAGAATCAAATTCACTTAAACACCAGATACCAAAGAAAACAGATCTAATTTGTGCTTATGCGTGTGTAAGCGATCCTGTATACGTATATACTTGTATGCGTATACACACAATACATACCTATCTATATATAATATAATGAATAGGTGATTTAATCGAATGAAGAGCAGAAATTACCTTGAAATAGAGAACGTGCTTACATCAGAGAGTGAGAGAGAAACTGAACTATGAACCCTAATGTTATTCAAGAGTATGCTAACGTCGTGCTGATGAATCTGAAATCAAATTAGCGATTATCGTTTAATTATAGAAAAAGCTTTGGATAAAAAGAGAAGGGTAAATTCGACATTGAGTCCCCAATCTATATTTAATGTGACATTTAGGTCTCCAATGTACCATTTATGGAACTTAAGCCCCTAATCTTCCAAGCCTGTGTGTTTGGTCCTCGCTTGACAGAAACCATCCGTAATAAGTCAAATTTTAATATCAAGAAACTATTATATCCTTTTATTTAGAAGAAGAAGAAATAGGAAAAGATCAACAATTATGTATGAGTAATTTTCAACACAAAATTGAACGAAAACATAAGCCATGAAAACTAAACTAGGTTGCATTGGAAAAAAGGTAAAATGACTTTGGGGTTTTGCTTGGATTGGTGGTGAGTGATGATGGTTGAAATGTCTTATAATTTTGTTAATATTGATATTAATAGGTTTGAAGAATGATTTTTTTTCCCCTTTTGTTTCATATTAAATCTTGGCATATGCATGCTAAAAGCTTCTAGGTATTTTTTAACATTTCTTCCAAAAACAAAGAATACGAAAAAATGAGACACTTTTCAATAAATCGAAAAAAATGTCTCAAGTGGAAGAGCCACATTCAATAAATGTAACCAAATTTAGGGTTTGATTTGAGCACAAGATAGATTTGAGAGGATGGTCGAGATTTGGCGGGACGTGGTGTTTCTTTTTCTTTTTTATATCTTCTATTTTTAAACGTCAAACAAATGTCTTTTGGTTGAGTCGGAACCATGTTTAAAAGTTGGAAGTGTTGAGAATTTACTTAATCATGCACAATGGAAAATAAATAAATTTTTCAATTTCATCCACGGATCTGCTTTGTGTTTAAATAGAAACAGTGTTTAGAATAATACATTTGATGGATTCTGCAAACTCCTTTGCTGATTCTTGGAACACGAACAATCTACAATTCACAATTGTCCAATGGAAATTCACACGGAGAACAAGAATGAGAGAAAATTAGGGTTTCTCTTTTCTTGTACTAACAAGATAATGAATTGTGTTCTGTTCTCTTTTTCTAAAACCCTAATGGCTTATTAATAAGTTCAAGTGGGTTTGGTCTATTTCTTAAACTTAACTCGATCCAATATTTAATTAATCCAATTAATTAAATTTGATCCATGAATTAATTAATCCAATTTATTAATTAGAGTCTATTAACAAGCAACCCAATTAATTAATTGTCCAACATTTTTTAATTAATTAATTGGTGAATCTCATTCTTCTGGTTCTCCTTTTGTATGTGACTCATCAGGTTCCCGATCACGCTATCTAATGACGTGAATTATTATTTTGATATAATCAAAATCGATAAATTAAAATACTCCTTTTCATTTATCACAAATTCACATTCGTAGTCCCAAACTAACATCTACACAATTAATTAATTATCCAACACTTGTCAATTAATTATTTGGTAAATCTCATTCTTCTGATTCTCTTTTGTGTGTGACCCATTAGGTTCCCGATCACGATGCCTAACGACGTGAATTATTATTTTGATATAATCAAAATCGATAAATTAAAATACTCCTTTTCATTTATCACAAATTCACATTCGTAGTCCCAAACTAACATCTAAAAATGTGTTTTGGCAATACATGTGTCAAGAAATGTCACGTGGTATGACAAAACAAAACTAGTTCGTTAACCGTGAAACTATAATCTCTTCATCAATATGATCCAATCACTTACGAGATATTGATGTCTGTCAATCTCAATTATCGATCATATTTTTTATCTCACTATTAAGTCAATGTAAGTCGAAAACTCATTTTCGACTTATGAGTACACATTGGTCAAAGATTTCATTATTAACTTAACTGAATGAAATATAAATTATAATATCTTACTATCTAAGAGTGACAAATCATCTATTAATCAGTCACAACCTTCATATGATTCTTGACATACACGAACGATGTCTTATTAGTCACCATTGACAGAATAACATCAAACATACCAAAGTATGACTATTCTCATATAAGACATTATATGACCTCAAATCTAATGATCAATTCCACTACCGAACGTTAGAGATTAACCACTGACATTCAGAATCTCTTATTATCTAAGAGTGACGAATCCTCTATTGATCATTCAAAACCTTCATATGATTCTTGACATACCCGAACGATATTGTATTAGCGACTCTTGGCAGAGCAACATCCAACATCACCAAAATATGACTGTCCTCATATAAGGCACTATGATGACCTCAAGTCAAATGATCAATTCCACTACCGAACGTTAGAGATTAACCACTGACATTCAGATAGTTATCCATGTTGAATTTCTACAACAAGTCTCCAATGTTTTGTTTTATAACAAAATATTCACCTGTTTATTTAAGTGTCATCACACTTTAATTTGTGAGATCCGCTACTTACTTCACAAGTAAGAAATGTTACACGTGATGGTCTATCCGTAATAAAGATATTCATATCTTTTTATTACTTATGACCATGGACAATTTAAGATTTAGTCGTACTATAATTTGTATATCACAATTACAACTCTTTTAGATTTACAAATTATAAAAATTTGAATCTACAAATTTAATTATTTAATTTATTAGAATATTAATTCAATTAATTAATAGATATTGCCGTAAATATGCACCAACTATAAATTAAAAATGTTTATGTTCGGAGTTATTGCACCTGCCGCATGACATTACAGAAAGATGTGTGTGTAGAAATGATAAGTTGGAGACGTAAATGTCCAAAAGCAATTGGGGACTTTAGGTGAAACTCAGAAGAAAATTAACGCAGTACCGAACACAACCGGCTGCCGGCACCGTGCATCACCGCCGCCTTTCCACGGAGGGAGATGGAAACAGGGAAGGTGGTGGTAGAGAGAATAGGAGGAAAGTCAACGGTGATCCGCTGCTTTTCAAAGTACCCCCTCAAAATAATCATCCCCAATAAGGTAAATTTCTAAATTCTGATACATAATTGGAATTTACTTGTGTCATTGTTCGTCAGTCTTGAGTTTTGATTTCATGTTGGTTTTCATTTCCAGGTGGGTTCTTCCAAGACTGATGCTGTTTGGATTTACACAATCACCTATGGCGGAGGCATTGTCTCTGTATGTTATCTCTGTCTATGTATTTGTGGGTGTACAGTTTTCTTCTTTATCTTCTTTTTATTGGATTCAAATTCACAATGTTTCATGCATTGTTTCTCTTGAATGTAGGGTGACTCCATATCATGTTATATTTCAGTTGGAGATAGTTGCACTGCAGTTTTGACCACCCAATCTTCTACTAAGGTCAAGTCTTTTGTGGCATTTGATTCATGGGTTGTAATTTAAATTAGAGATATATGTTCATGTGAGAGTTTTTGGGTAACTGAAATTTTTATTGCTTGAATATGTAGGTTTACAAATCTGTAGGATCCAAGTGCTCTGAACAAATATTGGAGGTAATTGACTGCTCTCATAGTTCTAAAATTAATTGTTGAGGTATTTGTGTTAGTGTCCTGTTCAGAATAGGAATTAAGCATCCGTTTGGGAAGAAATTGTAGAACGGTTTAATTTATAAATAGTTAGAAATGAATGACGGATAAGTAGAGAGTACTTATAGCTCCATTAGAATGTGTGGTTAAAATGGAGCTTGACCATTTATAGATGATTTATATATCATATGGAAGATAAATTAGTGCTGCAGCAGGCAACTGATAGTGAATTTTTCGGGAGAATTCATGTAAATATTTGTTATTTCAATTTTAGATAATGTGTCATTTTGAATTTTTCTGCATCAATTATGATTACATTGACATGCTGACGAGTCTAAACTAAATTTTACTTACGAATGAATTAAAGAATTTTATCTACTGGTCCTAGCGGTGTGGTTTTACGATCACAGGATGAGCTTCTAAGTGATAATATCTTTTAATTATATCTGCATTATCATTTTTCATTTACAAATCTATTGATAGTGGCGAGCCTTTGCCATGCAGTAGGCAACAGTCGGACGGGATGCACTGTTAGTCATCATTCCAGATCCAGTGACTTGCTTTTCTACGGCAAAGTATTCTCAAATGCAAATCTTCAAAGTTTTCAATGATTCAAGCTTACTTATAGTTGATTGGATAACTAGTGGTCGTCATGAAAGAGGAGAAAAATGGGATTTTTCTTTATATAAGAGCACCAATCGCATCTTCTTAGAAGACAATGGGCCTTTATTTCTTGACACGGTACTTTTCTTGTTTGGGCCATCATATATTACTCATTGTATGTTGTTAATCTTGTGTTAAATTTCGGGAATCAAAAGAACATGTGTTATTACCCATAAATGAGGTTTGGAAAACATGAAAAGATTAGACTTGACATACGTTATAATATTAACAGCATTACTTACACCCTAGCTATTACTTAAAAGTATATGTTCTTAAGAGTTCAAGTTTCTAAACAATACCTCAGCTTATTCATATGCATATTTTCCTGAAGAAATCCTCTTATTTACAATATATTACCAATATAAATGATTTCAATTTTATCTGGACTTTCTTTTCAGTTTGCATCTGGCAGTTTCTGTACTTCTGGATTCAAATAAAGATGGGTGTAGTTGAAGTTTAAAATTCAATGATTAAGACATTTAGTTTGAGTGTCATACATCTGGGTATAATTCTCATGTCATTGTCTCAAGTGATTCTCATTTTGACTCAGATATTGCTGGAGCAAGGAAGTCAAGGCAGTATCTCTGAGCGCCTGCAGGATTATCAAGTAATTGCCATGATAGTACTTTGGGGGTAAGTGATTATTTTATCATCCTCTATTTTAACTCTTTCACCTTGGATTACAGTTGAATTTTATTTCAATTTTCGGAATTTCTTTGGTCAATAAGAATGACACTGACTCAAAAGAAAAGGAGACTGACTTGGATTCTTCATACTCCTGTAATAAATTACATGGTTCTAGGCCTAAGTTGAAGCTCATTCAGAATCAAATCCAGGAAGATGTGAAGAAAATGATGTCTCAGCAATTCCGCATTCCTTCGATTAACTCAGGACATTTTGCAAAAACACATGGTGATCATTGCTTGTCCAAACCAGATTTTATTGCTTCTTGCAGTGTCTTTGGCCCAAAGGTGCATCTCTCTCTGTCACATCTTAGTTGTATTGTAACCTTGTAACGAATTTTTAGTATGCAATTATAGTATATCTTTATGCGCTAATCGTGTTTTCTATGAGCTTATTAATGCACCGTATGTTAAAAGAGCAACTTAAGGAAGTTTTTCTTGGTTTCGCATTTGTATTTAGCCCATGTTTGGTGGCTATTATTTCCAAAAAATAATGTTTTGGACAGTTATTCCAGTGATTTTTAGGAGAATGTCCAGTTAAAAAGTAGGAAAAAATTTTGGTTTTACGTCTAAAATATTTTATTGTGTAAATGTGTAGTTAAAAATGAGTATGTAGAAAAAGGAGTTTGAAAATAATTGTAATCAAACATGGCTTTAGTCATTTGGAGAAAATGTTTTTTCATTCTTTAAATTTTAAATAGATTCTTAGGTCTAAAATGTTAATAGGCTACTTTTTGTACTTTGGATGAGTACAAGATTTTGGAACATGTGCAAGGTAAAATGAAGTCTTCTTGAACTCCGAGTTCTTTCATATGAAGTTTATTTGTTGTAGCCTAAGTGTTATTTGAATTATACTTTTCTCTTTTGGGTGCACCCATCACCCAAACACAATTTTCTTCTTACTGCAGCAACAAAGCCCCTACTTGCACTTCTAGAGAAAACATGAATAATCAAACAACAATCCTAAATAAACCTGCCTTTCTGCACAATCCACCCACCCACCCAATCCAAATTGTCCTACATCACGTGTATGATGCTTGAGGCTTCCTTGCGAGCCATCTCTTGGAATAAAGCAGCCTAGTAGTAAAAGATCTTTTCATTACCTAATGAGTACTCCGAACGGCCAGTGATTTCTTGTCTTCCTGCTTTATACCCATAGTCTTTGCCTGAAGTATCCACCTGATAGAAAACCGATATCCAAGGTAAGGTAATTCTCTCGGGTGTATAGGCAATGGCTCCAACCTGCTGGTTTAGCCCGCTCCACAAAGTCTTGCTCACAAAGATCCTACATCACTTATGGAGCCATTTCTCCCAAGTGATGTTTTCCAAGATGCAGTTCAGCAGTACCGTTTGACCTTTAAGTGCAGTAACTTAGATTGAATACATTTACTACAATATACACACAACACTAGAATTGCCTCATATATCCTGGTTTTTCCTTAATTTGGCCGTGGTTATGTTCCTAACCATTGACAGTTATCTGGTTGTAACTCTTTACATTTTCGGCTGTTCTTTGTTTAATCTTTCCCTTAAGACTTGTAGCATTTAATAACTAGGCATATTGATGTCAGTATACTATTATGATATATTGAGACCATATATCATAGTATTCTTAATTGCTGAGACAACATATTCAAAGAAAATTCATTGAAGTTCTTCTAAGCCATAGGCAGCTTTCTTGGCCACGCATTTCCTTTCTTGGATTTCTTTAGTGAGACGCTGCATTATCGCAGGTCCTATAATCCCAGTGAATATCCATTCCTATTTTTACACTTACGAAGTATTCTTAATTACTGAGTTAGGTACTAATGACTATTCAGCATGTGCAGGGGATAGGCCTAGTCGTTCGAATAGCGTCCATGACAACTGAATCAGTCTACAAATTTCTGCAAAATCAACTGGCTAGCATGGAACCTGTTCTTGGAGTTTCACCATATTTCTAAACAAGGATAAAAAAAGATTGGGGAAATGAAGAATATTTATCATCTTAAGGTTCCTCTGTGGGTTCATATTTGTGTAATGCTAATCGAAAGCATTGTAGCAGAGTTGTAGTTGATGTTCAATTGGAAACCTGCTGATCCTGTTCAGATTTTCAGAGATTCTGGTGCCTGTTTGTTTGACAACCCAATTTTATCAACATGGCGAGTAGACGATAGCTTAGTTCTCCAACTTATTTTCATGGCGAACTGTGTAAAATTTGTGGATGCTCTCAGTTTGTAGCATATTTTATAATGAAAGTGAAATGGAGATCATTAGCTGAGGAAATAAAGAGAGGTTTTGAAACTTGTGAAGCTCAGAAAAAACCAAAATTTATTTCCCATTCGCCAAAAGTAAAATCGTGATTCTATATCACCCACGTCAGTGTGACGATTATCACTATCTAGTTTTGCCCGTCGAATAAAAGAAGCAAGAAGCAAAAGGCTTAAATCATGTTCAGAATCTGTTGATGAAATATAAGCTAAAATGAGATTTCACAGGGTGCATGAAATGTTCTTCCACGACAAATGGCCTCTAGATTTTCCCCCGTGTATGAACAAAGTGGTGAAACTTCCACACCTGATTCAACAAAAGCCAAACAAACCATTGAATAAGAAAACAGGACTTCAGACTACATATACTAATATGCAAAGCAAAGGACGCTTGTTCCTCCCATCTCCAAAAATGGAGGCGGTTAAGGGGGCGTGGGGTTAGGGGTGTCAAAATGGGCGGGCGAGCCATGACCACCCAATAAAAGTGGACAGTAGAATGGCCCACTTGGGTTTAAATGATCAGACACAATAGTTGACCATCGGGTTAATATTACAAAAATATAAAAAGAAAAATTGAATTTGAATATTAAAACTTAAAAGGCTGATTGGCATCTTGTCTATCGACAAAGAAGGCTGACAGCCTTTAAATAAAAAAGGGAAATTATAATAATTC
>CAIGRT010005504.1:0-11504 GCA_903798405.1 Fraxinus platypoda
TTTTGAAATGTGTATAAGTAAAAGCTTATGTATACTTCCCGTCCTTATTTTCGCCCAATGGCCCATGTAGGAATTGGGTTACACCTGTCAACCCAACAACCCATTTATACACGCTTTTCCTGGTAAAAGCGGTTGCACAAAAGAAACTGAAGACACGCTTTCCTCTTCCTTTAAATCTGTATTTTTTTACCAGATGATATCGAAGACTGTATTAAAGTAAAGTTTTGAATCAAATTGAAGGAAATTCACGGTGTTTCAAGGGGGAAGCAATGGATCTAAGACCCATATCATATTAGAATCAATAGTATGTCGACTCAACTCAATTTTATGATTATCAATATGTACTTGTAAATTCTCGTTTTGAGATATTTGTAGAAAGGCTGGACCTTTAAATCGCATATTCAAATTGATAATCAGCTCCTATTAGGGCTTATGTCATTTGGTTTCTGCTAATGATTTGTGTAATTTAATATAGGAGGCTGAACTACTAAAAACTCCTTGCAATGGATTATGGCAATGGCTGTTTCTTGTCCAATATGGATTTTTCAATTGTTTTTCTCCTACTGGTTGTTGGTACCACCACCTTAATTATACTTCGGGTTATTTACATTATATACTGGAGCAGCAAACCAGTTTATACTAGATCACCAGGACCCCTCAGCACACTTATTGTTCTGGGCTCAGGTATAGAAATTCGCCTGTTTCTTTATTGTTCATATTTCAAGTTTGATTCCTGTCTTCAAATAGAAGTTGTTTGAACAATTAAATTAGATCCCTTATCTTCCAATATAAAGGCCCCAATTCTAGGCAACTGGAGACAGAATCTGAGAGTTTCTTTTTGTTGTTTTTTACTCCATCATAAATTTTGGTGTTATTTGATCCTAATGTAGGTGGGCATACTGCAGAGATGCTAAATTTGTTGGCAGTGTTACAGAAAGAAAGGTTTAAGCCAAGATATTATGTTGCTGCTGCAACTGATAATATGAGTCTTCAAAAGGCTCGTGTACTTGAGGATTCCTTGATGGACGAGGTATATCATGTTCTATATTTCTTAGACTCTGATACTGTGGATCTATAGGAGTCTCAGAGTTGTGAGAATTAAAACTTATTAGTCAGTAATGGATGTCTGGGCAGAGAATTTATGGAATTTGCATGCCAGTATTAGGTTGCCTAAGTTTGTTCAACAAAAACTTGATAATGGAAAAAGCGAAGTATTTCTATATCAAAACAGCATTTTTTGTTAAACTGGAAGAAGGTATTATTATAGAATAGGTCAGTGGATGGATTATATGCAAAAGTCGTGATTTCTTCTTCTGGTTTATAGAATCTAAGAAACAGAGATTAATCTATCCTTGAATCTTGAACGATAAACAAACATAGAAATTTTCATACTCTAAGAATTCATGTTACAATTATATGGTTAGATCACAAAGGATCCATCCAACGGGTGAACTCACAGTTTGTTAATCAAGAATGCAAGCGAGTGTTGTTTTAATTACAGTTTTACTTCCTCTCTAAAATTCTATGATACTAAGCTCTTTATAGAAAAACTCTGTGATTCTGGATTGATTCTCACAAGTGAATTACAATGGAAGTAAGTTTTTTACCTTACGGTTAGCAGCCTTTCAAAACCAAGACTTTAAATGCAACAGAAAAGAATGACCCTTTACCGTACATCTTCGCACAAGTTTTATGTCGAGATTTCAGAACTAGCCTTTTCGGTGCACATCTAATTTTTTGTTAATAAGTTTTGATTGTATCTTATAGCTCGTGTATTTGGGGAGTCATATCTGCATCTGAAGGATCTATGGCTGTGATGAGTGTCGTGTTGTATTGTACATGGGGATGACAAGCTTATCTATGTATAGAGTTGCATAGATTACTTTTGGCAACTGCACACGTTGTCATATCCCCCCTTCAGCTTTGAAATGTTTAGTTTGCTTTCAATTTCCTTCAGGCAACTGACACATTGAGTAAGCAAAGAAACGAATCGAGAAAATAAAAATGAAGGGAAAAGTTTGCAAGAAAAACTTGCACTTTGTTTCCTTAAAATAATTGTCAACATCGCCTGAATTTTACGTATTCTGAAAATGGGTTTTTTCTTGATTTAGATAGGCGTTGACATGGTAGAAACTGCTCATTTCATGCAAATATATAGGAGCAGAGAGGTTGGTCAATCGTATATAACTTCTATTGGAACAACCTTGATTGCTATTGCGCATGCATTGTGGCTAATGGCTAAGATGCGGCCCCAAGTGGTATTGTACTGTCCTATTTGTTGTTTCAAATTTTGTTTCTTTTCTATATCAGTACTGACTGCTATATTCTTTTCCCAGATTTTGTGCAATGGCCCTGGAACTTGTATACCCATATGTGCAATTTCATTTGTTTTCAAGGTTTGAACGAATTAACTCCAGTGTCCATTTAATTTCTTAGAGGCCATTGCACATTGCAAAAGTTAATCCCTTAAGGTTGGGAACAGTTCATTATTACTGCTCAATTTAAAATGCGTCTTTCAGGTTTTCGGGATTAGGTGGTCATCCATCTTCTATGTTGAGAGCATAGCTAGAGTGAAGAGGCTATCTTTGAGTGGATTGCTTCTTTACAAACTACACATGGCTGATCAGTTATTTGTGCAATGGCCACAACTAAAAACGAAGTACCCTCGAGCCAATTACGTTGGTCGTCTCATGTAGCTGGTTTACTTTATACACCTGCTGCGCCTATACTTCTGTATGATAGCATAATATTTAACCCATGGAAGGTATTAATTATTTTCCAGAAGTTATCGACACACATCTAATAAAGATACATAATTACTTTGAAACAAAGTTGGATAGGATTTGGAGCAATCTCTACCTTTTTGGTAGAATTTATCATAAATTTTTATAGTTCTTGGAGCAATCTCCACACCTTTTTAGTTGTTGACCTGATTTATGCCAATTGTACAATATTTTGTTATTTCTCAAAATGTTAATTTTAATTACTGACGGTTACCAGTTTCTCCCTGAAAGATCCTTTTTCTTGGACGGGCGTCTTCAGTTCCTAACATAAGATGGAGTCTTAAGATTCCATCTTAATCTTGTTGAGAAGAATAACTCAAATCTGTATAAATTGAATCTTGTAGATGATACAACTGAAATGCTGTCAAGAACAAGTGACTCGGGTTCCAGAAAATTAATAAATGACACATTTTCCATACAAAAAAGGCTTTAGCAACTAAAATGCAATTGTTTCTACATTTTCTTCACATCATTGATTCACAACAGTGGGGATTTACGAGGGAGAATGTGCAAAGGGAAGGAGAAATAAAAGAATCAAGCGTGGAAGTCCACAATCTTACAAATGTTACCCTCTTCTGTGACTGCTATTTTTCTCGGTCAAAATCTGGACACATTCTGGGACTGAATTGCAGCAATTGTAAGAGATGTTCCACAAAATTGTTTGAAACATTAGCCACACGAACTAGGTCTGAAAGCAAGACCTTCTCATCCTAAATTGTCCGTGAATATTCCACTATCAAGAAATATTTTTACTGAGAGTCTACCACTTGATTTTTCAGACCTGGACAAACCATATTGTGCTTTTCGGAGTTAAAAGACACGTAGTAGAAAGCATTGTCCACAATATGAAAAGGAATTTAGGTGAACATAGAATAGAACCACGATTAAATTAACAATGTCGCCCTTTTGGTTTCTAAAATCGGTGAAAGTGTGCTGCATGTGCAGTTTAAAGTAAATATGGCATTAAAGAACTTACTGATTAATGAGAAATCTGAAGAAGAATGAAGGAAATGCAATATAAACATGCAGAAATGGCTGCTCCAGCAACAAAATTGTTAAGTAGCTTTCGGTCGTCTCTTGTGGGTATGAAAGCCGACTTCAACGTGTTGGTCAGTTCGAAAATCCGATATGATATCTGCAGTGGTAAAAGAAAATAACAGATGAATTGCAGAAAAAAAAATTAAATAGTTTATTCATTTCAAAGATGAACAGATGATTTACTCACCAAGATGTAAATGGAGGTTGTGAGCATGAAATTTAGCAAAGGATACTCTGGGATGAAAGAGAGTAGCCATTTGGGTTGCCCATTAGGCATATTTGATCTGCACATGAGATGGCTGACATCAATTTAGCTTTAATTGTATTTTCATATTGGTCAGAAAAACATGGACACTTAATAATTGAAATCTTATGGATATCACATTCTCCTTACAATATCATCCATATAAGTTTAAGAGACGTCTGAATTTTCAATTCATACACAAATGGAGATGATTGATGAAACACCAGGAAGTGTATTTATATTAAGAGATTTGGGAATGATTTTATAAAAATCATTTTTCCCCAAAATCATGGAACCATAACCGTTCCCTACTTTTTAACCATACATTCTCAAAAAAAAAAATAAAAAAAAAAAAGAAAAAATCTCTCTCAAACAAGCTCTAAGCCTACATGCATGTGCAGATGGTTGGCATGTGCAAGCGTTACACGTAAAAAAACATCAGCATTTCAAAACTAGTGTAAACCAAAAAAAAAGGGTAAGTGCACCCACCTCAGCCAGATATGGAACTGAGAAATATAGGTTTCCAAAGTAACTTTGCCAAGCCACCTGATAGCACAGATCATTTGTACTATTATAATATTCAAATGAGTTATGAGCTTTCGCAAAAAAACTAACAATTCGTGCAATTGAACAAGAAATTTAACTAAATTACTTAAATGAAGAAACAAAACAAAAACTTACGCAAAAAGGGTCAAAGAAAAATTCCGGATATGCTGACTGAAATTCCGCAAACATATATAAACGCTGTAGTAGAAAGAAGGCAAATTAGAAAGGAGATATATTAGATAGAAACTTTGGGAAGCACTGTCTTGAAACAATGTTAAGACTTTCTAAAAACTTTTTCCTTCCCCAATAAGAAAAGGATGACATTGGAAATGAAGAAGTTGGATTAAATTAAATCAAGACTCAATTTCAGTACACACGTTATGGGTATCCATGATGTGTAGGGATGAAACTTGTTGTATGTAACCTTGTCCATCTTGTATATACCTTCATACCACAAATAGCCAACCTAAGAAAGAATAGCTAGAAATCAAATATGAAACAAATAAGCTATCGTTTGATCATTTCAATACAAGCAGATATCAGTTAACCAACGACCTTAGTCGGTTAACTTACAATCAAGGCAAGTGCAACAATGGATGTTTTGATTGTGCGTCTACGCTTGGTTTCAGACTCCTCCAGTTTCTCCATCCACTTTTCAACCTGCAATGACATAATCCCTCAAATTTTAATGTTCAGTGCATAAGACATAACTGCAGAAGTTCAAAAGTTAGAGATAGTACAGTGGGGTGGAAATAGGCGTAGATCATTCCTATGATCCAAATGTAGCGATCAAGCCCAGATCTAAAATGCCATTCATGCAGTCGAGGAATATCTGGCTTTGCAGGATCAGTATACCCTATAGTCGAGAAAACAAATGTGAGATATTTAAAGATAAAAAATTTATTGAAATACAAGTTGACTCTCTCTCTCTCTCTCTCTCTCTCTCTCTCTCTCTCACGCACTGTTTCTACATTCTTGAAGTTCCACTACAATTTCACAGCTCCCCCCAAAAAAGGAAGAGAAGGGTGTACATAAGTGTTTATATAAATTAAACTATTAAAGTGAGTAATCAAATTTGATTTTGGATGCTTATAGTGACACCTAACTGTTTCCAAGGCTAACTATGGTATAAAAGTACAATCCACCCACAGAGGGCAGAGAAAACGAAAAGACAAAAGAAGGAGAGTGTTCACTCTAAGTTCCTTAAAAACCGCATTACAGGAAAGGTCCATAGAAGATTTGGTTTACCAAGTTAAAAGTGATAAATAAATAAAACTTCAGGAATGTAACAAGGCTACATAAGTCACTTACCTAAGAAAAGAGTGAAAGGACTCCAGACAAGTTCAAAGACACCTGGGATTTCCCATATCAAGATGACCACAATAAAGCACATAAAAAATTTCAAAGCCATTACTGATTTTATCTCGTTATAGTTATGGCCGATACCAAGGGCCCCGTACACCATGAGAGTGAAGAGCGTGTGCATTGGGCAGATATAGTACAGCATGTAGTCATTGTTAAGAACAATACAGCAGAAGGCCACAAAAAAGTTAAGCCTCCACATCATCTGCAAAGAGGAAACAATCTAAAATTAGAACCCTGAGAGAGATTAAAACATGTGAAAGGTATATTCAAATTCTGTTGTTCAAGGGGCAAAGAAAAACAAAATGATGAAAAATTTAGACTCACCTGAGTAAATCGAGCAAGACTAAAATCCTTTCTGATGTAATAATAGGAGAAGTTTCCAAAACCAGTCATCCAGACATACGCAGCAATAAAAATACGAATTGCATTGTATATCTCAGTTGCAGCAAAGTAATGATACATCAAAAATAGAACCTGACAGGAACATGAAAAGAAAAGCATATAATCTCATAAACTTTGTCGGTAGAGAGAATACACCAGGCAGTAGCCAATATAGGCAGTAAATTATCAACTGCAGACATTCAGTATCTGCAGAAATGCAGAAAAAATCCTTAACTTCCACCCAAAAAAGAATGTCATAAATTGTCATGAGATAACTTACGGAGCAAATAAACAAGAGTACACAAATATGCAACAAAAGCATGAGTACAGTGTACGCATTTTTTTCTGTCTGGGTGGAATGGGGAAGGATGCTATGAAAGAAGCATCAGTATTAAAATATTTCTCCTATCAATATCCTAAGCATTAACCGAATACAGGAATGCTTAATAAAAAAAAATCCTTGCCTGCATCCATCCTTTCCACTCTTCTGTCTGATGGCGATTAAGATACAATATGGCTTTTCCAGAAAATGCTGACTTGTCATGGTGTTTCTTGAGAGAAGTCATTGCTGAAGCTATGATAAGAATTATGTATAGGAAAAGGAAAAGATCACGGTTGTAGCTCTGCACACGAGGGAGGAAAAAGGCTAAAATAAATTAGTAAAATGCATTTGAGAAACTCTATTTTAATAAAAATTAGACAACATCTGTTAGGCTTGATATTGAAAAATAAATCTCACAGAAAAGAAAGAAACGGATGGGAATAAGGCCTAATAATAATATACTTTTGCAGGCTTTATTCTACAATACTAAAGTACTCTTTCCATCCCAGATCAAAGTCAACTTTCAGGAAACCAACTTGTTATGAATAGTGTATTGATTCTGATGGTAGCTATTTGTACTCCAAATTTACTTTAGAATAAGGCGCTTAAAAAAATAAGAAAACGATGGCATGGACATCCATTTTTGGAATAATGAATTAAAATAACAAAGGGTACCATGGCTATTCTGAAGTTGGACTCAAATAATGGGACTTCCAACATAGAAGGCATGGCACTAACAATGGTATGGAAAGAGTATAAGAGGTTGCATTATGCTTTACACTGAGCAACTCCAGCAAGCTATATGCCAGAGGAATTCGTTCCAGTTGGAGAAGTGTTGCAGGGACCCATGATAGTTAGCAAGAGAATATACTAAAAGACCAAATCAAAACGTTAGTTGCAGTACAAATTCTTAGCTCTTACCCCCAAGCGCATTTCCAGAGTGAGTTACGAGTATTCAACAAGAGTACAACTCATTTAGTTATTCTTTTATCACAAAATCCAGTATTTAGATGTATTTAGATATATCATTGGCAAAAAGATAATCCACAAAATGCTAATGGTCAAAATAGTTATATGCTTTACTATTGCAACATGTAAGTCTTGTATATAGATATGAAGAAAAGTAGTTCACAGCGAATTATCCAAGGAAAGGTTCTTAAATTATGACTTCAGAAAGAACTAAGAAAGAGAGAGAGCACCTTGGTGGAATCTGCAAAAAAATTTGTACGGTCACATATGTAGTAATAGAACAGAATAACCCCTATTTCGGACCTACACAAAATTGTGATATCAGTTATAAAAAGAATGAAGTAGAATCTTTAAGAAACTACATTAATAAATATCATAAACTCACATAGCTCTTAATAGTGCTCGATTTTCAAGTAAAAATGAGTCCTCCATTGTAATAAACCTAGAAGTCAAGAGGAGTATAAAGTAAGAAATATTACAAAAACAAAAGTGAAAAAGAAATCCATAAATAGACGCTATAAGTAACAGCGCATCAACCTAATTAAGTTGGTTTTAACGGATGGAGTGGACAACTTCGCAGATGCAGATTTTGCAAGACCTCCTTCTAACAACACTTCCCTATCATCTTCCTTGATTGTTTCATTCTCTAGTTCAGACAGATTATTATCTGAATGACTGCAGCCAAGAAATGTAAAGCATAGAGTAAGGGGATATATAATTCATAATCTCGTAAATTTCACATAACGTCGAGTACTTTTGGGACATAAAGAAAGAGGTAAAGAGGCCATGGGAGAACTGCAGGGCGATGCTCACACTTTAGACGGGGATGGTGACTTCTTATATTCCAACCACTCAGAGTACATCCATGCAACAATGACTGGAACGATTCCAAGCAGAAATGACACCTGGGGCATGAGAAGTAAAGGTTTCACTATATATATACTGCAAGTATTTTAAGAAAATAGTAATAACATGTAAGCAGGGTACAAAAAGATCAAAAGAAAATACACTAAATAAGTAAGCAGACACTGTAGAAAATGACAAAGTAAATATATTGCTAGAGGACTTAGCGGATCTTGAAAAAGACATTTTATCACAAAGGACTACTGAAAGTGAAGGCTGAACTCAGTTAACCTTTTCCATTTTCTTTCCTGTTTGGAATGAAAGTTTCCAACCAACATAGAAACATTAAGACATCTGCAAGAGGCTATTAAAGCAAAAGAACTGAGACCATGGTCAGGGTGATCCACAGCTGACAGCTCTTTTTGGCATAAAGACAAGTGCTCATATTAGATGATTTAATAGATTTCGGATTTATTTACATTCCACTGGAGAAGCCAACTTTAGAGATAAAATCTGATGGTTAAGTCCTATTGTATAACTACCTGCCAAAACCTCATTTACTTCTTGTATAACTAAATTTGGGAGATAAATATCTTAAAGTGGATTTTACGATGTTGTCCTAAATCAGATGGATGTTTACAGCCTTAATTTATGCTTATTCTGTCAACATTTGAATAAATTCTCAACTTAAATATGGTATCCTTCTCCGGGAATTAAAAACTCAATTCAATTAGAATATTCTCCAGAAATGTGATCAAAGAAAAGCAACTTCCGAGGTCATTGCTGTAGCTTGTAGGTTCTAATCATTAATTACCTTTAAGTGATATACATCATAGATTCTTTAATTGAAAATTACAGTTAAATTTAGTTTCTTATATTTTAAACCCATTTTCAAGTTGGAACATATTATGAACAGGCTAAATACTAAAAACCAGAATATGAATTATACAAGATTGGATGCAGTACTAATCCCTCTAGAGTACTAGTTCTGTCTTCACCCAGCCAAGTTTCTTGCTTTTTAGCTGTTCTATTTGAGGCAATGCTGTGATAACCTCGAGGTCAGATTTCATCCTCTAAGGACAGAATATGCACCAGTACAAGTGTAAAAACAGCTTATAAATAGAATGTACCAACAAAGAGTAAGCAATCACAACTATCGCTAACTCAATTCAATAATAAGCTAATCACAATCAACACTGATCAACAATAAAATCAACTGTCACTACTTCCGTTTCAATTATCACACGATATACACCCAATATACATCTCATTCCAATTTGAATAAAGACTAATCAAACGCAAGCCGAAAACAAAATGAATTCCAGAATCCAACTCCAAAGATCTATATGAAAATTGTATTCAAATGATCAATTAAACAGAAAATCAGTAACCCAACAACTTCACTTTCATCCGCATTGCAACAAAAAATGGGTAAATGAATAAATAAAACAAAAAATAAACACTTAAATGGAAAATATTAGCAGAAACCGAACCTGTCCAGGGGTCACAGGTCCGGGAGCCACCGCCATAACCTCAAATCCAATAAATCAACGATCCAAAAAATGTGAATCTAAATAATTCTCATCGATCAACTGAATGAGCACCTATGCAATGCATGTATACACACGTACATAGAATGGAACTGGAGGGAAATAGGGACAGGACGGGAAGATATAAGAAAGAGTGAGCCCAATAATGGAAGAGGAAATATGAGATCTGAAGCAAGAATGCGACGTCGTCGTTTGCTTCAAGATAATACGCAATTCGGTGGAGATGTCTATTTTCTCAGACCAACCGTCAATGGTGGTTGCAGTTTGGTTTGTGGTGCTTTTCTAGTTGTTATTTTCCTTTCAATATTATTAAAAATGTTTTATTTTTTATTCTAAATGGCAAGTTTTTTGGTCAAACGAAAATGGAAACTTTATCTTTATGCAACATTTATTTTCTACCCTGGTGACGGGTAAAAATGGAAAATTTGATAATTTAGTGAAGGACTAACGAGAATTTAACAATTGATTCTTAGTATGTGTTGACGACAATTGCACTAAGAGATTTAAAATTTTATCATTAACAGGTTGACTCGTTTGAGAATATTAACATTGAATTAAACAAGATTACTCGTTTGAAATATAGACACATTAAATTGCTCATCAGTAAATAAATAATTTGCAATATTACTCAATGGAATTGTGAGGATCATATAATTGCAATAGAGCATGGGGAAACATAGACGAATGATTGGAATGTCTAATATTTGTTCCACCCGAAGAATTAATTGGATTATTCTGAACGGAATGAATGGGGTGTGCTTTGGAAGAAACAGTCTGTTATCAAGCCGTCTTATTTGATAAAATAAGAACATCTCTCAATGCTTGAAGTTTCTTTAATGGAAACATGACATTAAGCCTCTGTTGACATCCTTAAAATTTTAAAAACATGGTTTTGAATAGCATTTTTTGGGTTTACGTGTGAAATATTTTATTGTGTGAATGTTTGGTTGAAAATGAGTATGAAAAATAAATTAAAGTAAAGTAAAGAATGTCAAACAGGAAGTAAATTATATGGTGTGCGATGGTCAACTTATAGCATGCCAAGTAAATTGAAAGACTTTCCGATTAGTTAATATCTAATAAATAGGCATTCGTGTTTAAAATTGTCCTCAATGCATTCTTTGAATTGTTATCTAGGTCTTTTTATTTTCTGTCATTTCATCTCGACATAGTCTTATGACTTGTATTGATTAGGATATTTAAAAAAAAAATGTCTACTTTTGCTTATTTAGTACAATTTTTTAAAGTAGTCCATCGTTGTATTTGAGTTATCGAAAAATGAAAAATGCATTAAATGTTGCATTCAACATCTACCAACATTAATCACTTCTTTGGTGAAAATTAAAATTCAGATTTAAATCTAAATTAAAGCCAATAATGTTATAAAAAGAGAGAAAAAGATAAGTCAATAGACTTGTGTATTTTATTGAGAATCAAAACCAGTATTTATAGGGTCTAAAATA